>CM056612.1:3299666-3324666 GCA_029721355.1 Tegillarca granosa | reverse complement strand
TAATTTTTGTAGAGGAACCTCGGTCTTGTCCTCTCGCTCTAGGATCAAAACACCTCTTACTGCCTAGGGCATCTTATTTTTGTAGAAGAACCTCGGTCTTGTCCTCTCGCTCGAGGATCAAAACACCTCTTACCGCCTAGGAGATCTTATTTTTGTAGAAGAACCTCGTTCTTATCCTCTCGCTCGAGGATCAAAACATCTCTTACCGCCTAGGACATCTTATTTTTGTAGAAGAACCTCGGTCTTGTCCTCTCGCTCGAGGATCAAAACACCTCTTACCGCCTAGGAGATCTTATTTTTGTAGAAGAACCTCGGTCTTGTCCTCTCGCTCGAGGATCAAAACACCTCTTACCGCCTAGGACATCTTATTTTTGTAGAAGAACCTCGGTCTTGTCCTCTCGCTCGAGGATCAAAACATCTCTTACCGCCTAGGAGATCTTAATTTTTGTAGAAGAACCTAGGTCTTGTCCTCTCGCTCGAGGATCAAAACACCTCTTACCGCCTAGGAGATCTTAATTTTTGTAGAAGAACCTCGGTCTTGTCCTCTCGCTCGAGGATCACAACACCTCTTACCGCCTAGGAGATCTTATTTTTGTAGAGGAACCTCGGTCTTGTCCTCTCGCTTTAGGATCAAAACACCTCTTACCGCCTAGGACATCTTATTTTTGTAGAAGAACCTCGGTCTTGTCCTCTCGCTCGAGGATCAAAACACCTCATACCGCCTAGGACATCTTAATTTTTAGAGGAACCTCGGTCATGGTCCTCTCGCTCATGGATCACAGCACCTCTTACCGCCTAGGACATCTTATTTTTGTAGAGGAACCTCGGTCTTGTCCTCTCGCTCGAGGATCAAAACACCTCTTTCCGCCTAGGAGATCTTATTTTTGTAGAAGAACCTCGGTCTTGTCCTCTCGCTCGAGGATCAAAACACCTCTTACCGCCTAGGACATCTTATTTTTGTAGAAGAACCTCGGTCTTGTCCTCTCGCTCGAGGATCAAAACACCTCTTACCGCCTAGGAGATCTTATTTTTGTAGAAGAACCTCGGTCTTGTCCTCTCGCTCGAGGATCACAACACCTCTTACCGCCTAGGACATCTTATTTTTGTAGAGGAACCTCGGTCTTGTCCTCTCGCTCGACGATCACAGCACCTCTTACCGCCTAGGACATCTTATTTTTGTAGAAGAACCTCGGTCTTGTCCTCTCGCTCGAGGATCAAAACACCTCTTACCGCCTAGGAGATCTTATTTTTGTAGAAGAACCTCGGTCTTGTCCTCTCGCTCGAGGATCAAAACACCTCTTACCGCCTAGGGCATCTTATTTTTGTAGAAGAACCTCGGTCTTGTTTCTCTTGCTCGTGGATCAAAGCATCTCATACCGCCTAGGACATCTTAATTTTTTAGAGGAACCTCGGTCATGGTCCTCTCGCTCATGGATCACAGCACCTCTTACCGCCTAAGACATCTTAATTTTTAGAGGAACCTTGATCATGGTCCTCGCACTCGAGGATCAAAGCACTTCTTACCGCCAAGGACAAATGTTATTTTGTGAAGGAACCTCGATCACGGTCCTCTCGCTTAAGGACCACAGCACTTCTTACCGCCTAAGACATCTTAATTTTTAGAGGAACCTTGATCATGGTCCTCGCACTCGAGGATCAAAGCACTTCTTACCGCCAAGGACAAATGTTAATTTTTGAAGGAACCTCGATCACGGTCCTCTCGCTCATGGATCACAGCACATCTTACCGCCTAAGACATCTTAATTTTTAGAGGAACCTTGATCATGGTCCTCGCACTCGAGGATCACAGCACTTCTTACCGCCAAGGACAAATGTTATTTTGTGAAGGAACCTCGATCACGGTCCTCTCTAATGGATCACAGCACCTATTACCGCTTAAGACATCTTAATTTTTAGAGGAACCTCAGCCATGGTCCTCGCACTCGAGGATCAAAGCACTTCCTACCGCCTGGTTCATATGTTATTTTGTGAAGGAACCTCGATCATGGTCCTCTCGCTCGAGGATCAGAGCACTTCTTACCGCCAAGGACAAATGTTTTTTTGTGAAGGAACCTCGATCATGGTCCTCTCGCTCGAGGATCAGAGCACTTCTTACCGCCTAGGACAAATGTTATTTTGTGAAGGAACCTCGATCACGGTCCTCTCGCTTGAGGATCAAAGCACTTCTTACCGCCTAGGACAGATCTTATTGTGTAAAGGAACCTCGGTCATGGACCTCTCGCTCGAGGATCAAAGCACTTACCGCCTAGGACAAATGTTATTTTATGAAGGAACCTCAGTCATGGGCCTCTCGCTCGAGGATCAAAGCACTTTTTGCCGCCTAGGACAAATGTTATTTTGTGAAGGAACCTCGGCCATGGTCCTCTCGTTCGAGGATCAAAGCACTTTTTACTGCCTAGGACAAATGTTATTTTGTGAAGGAACCTCGATCATGGTCCTTTCGCTAATGGATAACTACACCTCTTACCGCCTAGGACAGATCTTAAATTGATCTTTAATGTGGCCTTACGAAAGACAGAGAGCCGCACTGACCACGTGTGCACGTCTCCACTTTACCATCTTGGTGTTATGACAACAAGTGCACTCTCTAGTTAGCAATTCAGATTCAAAACTGGTGCATTTTCACTGTGTTACGACTCTTGCTCTTTTACTTTATTTCTCTTCATTATATGGGGCCTCGGTGGCCGAATAGTCTAAAGCGCGCGCTTACGGATCACAGTGCATCTCACCGAATCCCACTCGGGACAGATCCTAGTGTGAGAAAGTTTGCCAGTTCGCTTGCCGAAGGTCGGTGATTTTCTCCGGTCACTCCGGTTTCCTCCACTATTCCAGAACTGACCGCCTCGAAATAAGTGAAAGAATCTTGACTGGGGCGTAAAACTCCATTACTCCATACTCCACTCTTCAATATGTAATGTACGGCCGCACAAAATTGACAAGAACAAATTCTATTGCGTGTTCACGTGAAAGATACCGGGTCCTCACGAAAAAAAAAACTTTAAAAAGCGTCCTAACGCAAAAGTTATTACAGGAAGGGTTGGCTTAAAATCATGTCCAACTCTATTTTGATCCCTCGGATTTTTCTAATGTAACTTCTATTATGATGATTTGATCGTCAAAATTTTAATTTTTGTTTAATACGAGATGATGCAATAAATATTCTAAAATTTTTTTTAAAAAAATGAGATAAATCAACATTGAAACTGACCGTTAGTAAAAAACGCGTTGACAAAAATTAATGCATTAATTATAGATTTTTTAATTTCTTAAATGCTTTGCATCAATAATAACTTATAATGCAGGTAAGATTCATTATCTACATAGTAATTATCCTTTATCAATAGTAAAATATGAAGTATTTGTAGTATCGGGCAATATCTGTTGTAATTATTGCAGAACATTTGTTAAAGGGAAAAAATCCATTTTGTCAGCTGTATCTTACTATATGACATGGCATTTGTAATATAGTTCTAACATATCACTGGCGACAAATCCGTACCATGTTATCAGAGCCATCAACAATTGTAGTCCAATTGAGAATATATACTAATAGTTCCACATCGTGTTGAAGTCATATTGTATCACGGGCGACAAATCCATACCATGTTATCAGAGCCAACAACAATTGTAGTCCAATTGAGAATATATACTTATAGTTCCACATCGTGTTGAAGTCATGTTGTATCATGGGCGACAAATCCGTACCATGTTATCAGAGCCAACAACAATTGTAGTCCAATTGAGAATATATACTTATAGTTCCACATCGTGTTGAAGTCATGTTTTATCCAAATTTTTAAGGGATGACAAAGATTTAATGAGAGGTAAGAAGTAGATAGATACTGAGACCTATTATAAAGCGCCATCTTGTGGTGATAATTATATACGTAAATAATAAGTTTATCTTTCGCCGTTTATGAACCACTGAAGTGACTTTATCCATTGTCCCTGCGAAGTTGCATTAGCTGAAAAGAGGGGAAAATAATTTTGAAAACTTCAAAACTAAAAAAAAAATTATCGTGCTACAAGCTATCAAAGCTTGAATTCATACACATGGCTATCACGTGACAAGCGGCATGTGGTATACATTCGTAATGTAACGTGAAACAAAAGGCTTTGGTTGTGATAAATAACAGTTAACGTGATAGATGGTTAAAATGAAATAAAAAAAAAGAAATATTTTAATGTTTTTGTCACCCATGTTTAGACCAATTACCAGTTGTTTTTATAACGCACGCGGAAAAGAATTCATTTTTATACGCCCCCCCCCCCCCACTTGAAATATATTATGTATACTATATTTAACTTATCTAGTGTAAATTGAACGTTTTTTAAAAGTGGGGGTTACAAAAGGACTTCTGTGTGTGTGTGTGTGTGTGTGTGTGTGTGTGTGTGTGTGTGTAACGGGACAAATTCACAGTCATGAGTTACTATAAGTGCGCCCTTTTCAATGGAGAGAGAGAGAGAGAGAGAGAGAGAGAGATATGAGTACCTAAGGAATTGTGTAATTTCAGCAAATATTCAGTCCAGAGTAGACATTGTTTGTGTCTGAGGTAAACACCAGTTTCAAATCTGTCTTTTGTCTCAAAGATGATATAGTTCTCCTGTTCCTCGGTATACACTGCCCAGGAAGTCAGGCTGTTAGATCGTGGATTAATACCGTTAGGCTTTCTGTAATCAAAATGAAAAAAAACACCTTTATACTGAACATGTTCAAAATACAGACAATTACATTAAATTTTAACTATGATTAAATAATATATTATAACTGTCAAAAATTTTATCACCAAATTAATACATTCTTTACTGATCGTTCTGTCAAAGGGGTAAAAAAAAATAGTTGGGTTTTTCGGTAGAAAATATATAGCCGCTGGCGGAGGGATATCTTAATATTGGTAAACATGCCAAAGTGGTGTAGATAAATTCCAACGCATGAACAAGAAGCTGTCATGGCTAAATTCAAAATTGTTGCCATAGAAAACAGTTGTAAACTTGAAAAAAAATATCATCATCTTTTATAGTTCTGGTTCGTTGAAGAAATCTTTATTCAAATACAAACGGAAGTAGCTGATTAATATCCAGACCGGAAGATTCAGTGGTGTTATTTCTGTAGAGTTTCCTCCCTTACGTTTCTTTTGATATTTTAACGAGAGAGAGAGAGAGAGAGAGAGAGAGAGAGAGAGAGAGAGAGAGAGAGAGAGGGGAGGGGGCGGGATTTACACAGCAGGTAAATCTTCTTTTGTGTTTTTGAGCAGACTTTACCTGAACAGAACTAACGAACATTGTATAATGAAGGGATATAAAACGAGCAAATATGAAGGAAATTGGGGTTAGGTATATTGCTACTAAAATATCTACAATATTTCATGTTTTAAGGCTAAAGGTTAAAAACATTTAAAACATTTTAACGTCTATATTTAAATTACAGAAGAGTATCAACCTACAAAATATGTTAAAGCTCCATTAAGTTTTTCAAATTTCTGATTTTTTTTAATGTTTTTATTTTTTTTTCTTTCTTTCTTTATTTTATTTTATTTATTTATTTATTTTTTTTATTTATTTATTTATTTATTTATTTTTTTTTTTATTTATTTATTTTTTTTTTTTTATATAATAGATATCTTCTAACCACGATCCGTGAGATTCATTTTCTAAAATTTCATTTCTTTTAGCTGTAAATAAACGGAATCCTCTGACCGGTTGGTCAATGTTAAACCATGATAATAATGAGCTTTGGAGCATGCGCACGGATGTACGGAAAAACCCGTGAATCGAAGGTGAAACATGACAAATTGCATCAATTGCCCTTAATTGATATCCAGATGTATTTGAAATGGTGTTATGTATCCCTTACTAAGTCAAAAATGACAAATTCGACGAAGTTCTGTGTTTAATTTATCGTATTTCACCGTTTTGAAAGTTGTGTTTAAATGACTCGGGTTTTGATGACGTAACCATGTTCTAAAATTGGATCCCACAGGCTATATCTCACTGGGAAAATTGTTGTTTTTGTATTTATTCGAGCTTTTATCGTTAAACCAAATGTAACATTGTTCATTAGGAACATCACTAATTAGATTAGCACCGTTTTAATTTTTTCTTTGGAAAAGCTTAATGCAGCTTTAAATAAATAGATTCCAGCGACAAAAAGGTCTTTGTAAAGTGAATTTTAAACAACTTCGGCCTTTTTATTTATTTATTTATTTATTTTTTGTTTCTTTATTATTTATTTATTTATTTGTCTTAAGTTATATATATTTATATCTGTTTTACAAATTCTTACCCAGTTTTTGCAAAGTTTGCCCAGTATTTCATCATCCTTTTGCTAAGCTCTGCTTCTTTCTTAGTGTATTTGTATTTTGGATCCGTGGGAAGGCCCATTTGATACGCAATTTCGTCCCCATGAACTACGCCCATCCATTCTGGGAATGGCGTATTTGACGAGCGATGTTCAAAAGAAAACATGTAAACAGATTCTGAACCGGTTTTCATTTTATTGAACCGCTGTGCAAACGGAATAACTATACACTTAAAGAAATAGTCTCCAACTGAAAAAACACAAAGACAAACGGACAAATAAATAAATAAATAATTAAATAAATAAATAAGTAAATAAATATTGTTTTAATTAATTCATTAATTCATGAAATAAAGAATAAATGATATAAAAAAAATTATATTATATTAAAAATAATATCTCCAAAAAAGTCAGAAGATAGCACATTGTACACGATTGAAAACTTCAAGATAAAGAACTTTTGCCAATACAACCTTTAATTTTTTTTAAAAATTATTTAAACATGTTAAATTTTACGTACAAGTACTGAAATATACTTTGTCGTTTTAAACGGATAGTTGTTATATGTTATATGGAAAGCTGTTATATGTTATATGGATAGCTGTTATATGGAAAGCTGTTATATGTTATATGGATAGCTGTTATATGGATAGCTGTTATATGGATAGCTGTTATATGGATAGCTGTTATATGTTATATGGATAGCTGTTATATGTTATATGGATAGCTGTTATATGTTATATGGATAGCTGTTATATGTTTTATGGATAGCTGTTATATGTTATATGGATAGCTGGTATATGGATAGCTGTTATATGGATAGCTGTTATATGGATAGCTGTTATATGTTATATGGATAGCTGTTATATGTTATATAGATAGCTGTTATATGTTATATAGATCGCTAAAATATGTTATATAGATAGCTGTTATATGTTATATAGATAGCTGTTATATGTTATATGGGTAGCTGTTATATAGATAGCTGTTATATGTTATATGGATAGCTGTTATATGTTATATGGATAGCTGTTATATGGGTAGCTATTATATGTTATATGGATAGGTGTTATATGTTATATGGATAGCTATTATACGTTATATGGATAGCTATTATATGTTATATAGATAGCTGTTATATGTTATATGGATAGCTGTTATATAGAGAGCTGTTATGTGTTATATGGATAGCTGTTATATATTATATGGATAGCTGTTATATATTATATAGTTAGCTATTATAATTTATATAGAGAGCTGTTATATGTTTTATGGATAGCTGTTATATGGATAGCTGTTATATGTTATATAGATAGCTGTTATATGTTATATGGATAGCTGTTATATAGATAGCTGTTATATGTTATATGGATAGCTGTTATATGTTATATAGATAGCTGTTATATGTTATATGGGTAGCTGTTATATATATAGCTGTTATATGTTATATGGATAGCTGTTATATGTTATATAGAGAGCTGTTATATGTTATATGAATAGCTGTTATATGTTAAATAGATAGCTGTTGTATGTTATATAGAGAGCCGTTATATGTTATATGGATAGCTGTAATATGTTATATGGATAGCTGTTATATATTATATAGATAGCTGTTATATGTTATATAGATAGCTGTTATATGTTATATGGATAGCTGTAATATGTTATATGGATAGCTGTTATATGTTATATGGGTAGCTGTTATATGTTATACTGATAGCTGTTATTATTATATGGATAGCTGTTATATGTTATACTGATAGCTGTTATATGTTATATAGATAGCTGTAATATGTTATATTGATAGCTGTTATATATTATATAGATAGCTGTTATATGTTATATAGAGAGCTGTTATGTGTTATATGGATAGCTGTTATATGTTATATAGATTGCTGTTATATGTTATATGGATAGCTGTAACATGTTATATAGAGAGCTGTTATATGTTATATAGAGAGCTGTTATATGTTATATGGATAGCTGTAATATGTTATATGGATAGCTGTTATATAGATAGCTGTTATATGTTATATAGAAAGCTGTTATATGTTATATGGATAGCTGTTATATGTTATATGGATAGCTGTTATATGTTATATGGATAGCTGTTATATATTATATGGATAGCTGTTATATGTTATATGGATAGCTGTTATATGTTATATAGATAGCTGTTATATGTTATATGGATAGCTGTTATATATTATATGGATAGCTGTTATATGTTATATGGATAGCTGTTATATGTTATATAGATAGCTGTTATATGTTATATAGATAGCTGTTATATGTTATATAGATAGCTGTTATATGTTATATGGATAGCTGTTATATGTTATATGGATAGCTGTTATATGTTATATAGATAGCTGTTATATGTTATATAGATAGCTGTTATATGTTATATGGATAGCTGTTATATGTTATATGGATAGCTGTTATATGGATAGCTGTAATATGTTATATGGATAGCTGTAATATGTTATATTTAATGGTTTTTTTTTAAGTATATTGCTTGTATAATGTTCTTTGTATTGAACATGTTGTATACAATTTGAATAATAAATTTAACTTGAACTTGACAGTGTGAAACTAAGTACAAGGTTTTCTATCAATTCCAAAGCAAATCTCCAGATACTTTTCAATCGTCCGAAAATGCTTTTTTTTTTACTTATTTATCTATTTATTTATTCATTCATTCATTGATTCATTTATTAATTTATTAATTAATTCAGTCATCTATTCATTCATTCAACCATTTATTTATTTATTTGATCCATTTATTTATTTATTTATTTATTTATTCATCTATTGATCTATTCATTCATATATTAATTATTTTATTTTATTTTTTTATTTACATGTATTTATTTATTTATTTATTTATTTATTTATTTATTTATTTATTTATTTATTTATTTATTTATTTATTCATCAATCCATTTATTCATTCATTCAACTACTAGTATTTATTCATTTCTGATTCGTCCATCCAATCATTCATACATTTTTTATTTACTTATTTCATCCATTTATTTATTTATTTATTTATTTATTTATCTATTTATCTATTTATCTATTTATTCATTCATCTATTGATCTATTCATTCATATATTTATTATTTCATTTTATTTTTTTATTTACATGTATTTATTTATTTATTTATTTATTTTTAGTTTTGTGCGTTATCTTTGGAGTTTGACATAATTTATTTTTAGTTCTGACTATTTTTGTGCAATATGTTGCTATATAACATTTAGCTGGAGAAAAGCTTTGAAATATATCTGATAAATTTAAACTTACCCAGGTCATCTAATACTTCCACATAAGTTCCATCGTAAGGCATTCTAAGTGCTTTATCGTACTGGTTCAGGATTGCGTCTAATAACATTGCGTTCCCGCCATTATATAATAGACCACGTGTTCTAAGAGGTACAAAATTCACAAATTCTTCTCTTGAGAATTGATAATTAGGATGTACGGCTGGATTGAACATATCAAACATAAGATAGTAAGTATATTCTTCTTTAACTAAACCCATCATCAAGTCTTTGTTCTTTGTAAATCCCGCATCACTTAGATACAAATGTGGTGGTTTATCTATAAAATAATTATCAACGGTCGGTGGAATAGGAAAAAATGACACAAAATTTTCGGGTCCCAATTTTTTCAAACATCTTATTGTGCTTTTGGTGGAGTTTCTTCTACAATTTAATCTTTCAGCTAACATCCAGTTATCTCGTAATCCAACTTCCTTTTCCATGAATGCCCAGTTCCCAAGAAAAGTACCGCTAAGTAGAATTACCCGTCGGAACAAATGACTTGACATGGGTGATACCATATGATATGAAATGCTGGCAGCACCTGCACTCTGTCCAAAAAGTGTAACATCTTCTCGGTTCCCCCCAAATCTCACTATATTATCTCTAATCCACTTTAAAGCCACGACTTGATCAAGTAGTCCCATATTTCCAGGAGCCATATAGTTCCCAAAATAGATAAATCCAAGGTAACCGAGTCTATATCCGATCGAAACCACAATGACGTCATTGGAAGACGCAAGGTATTTTCCATTATATATGTCTAAACTTGTCCCTCCAGACTGGAAACCTCCACCATGAATCCAGACCATTGTAGTGAGTTTTTGAAATTTTTTTGTTTTTGGAACCCAAATATTTAAATACAAGCAATCTTCACTAAAATCTTTATTGGGGTTAAATTTGTTAATACCAGCCTGTTCTGGATAACCCTGCAAAAAATTATTTACTGGTTGATAACAAGAGCTAGCGAATTTCCGGGTCTGAAGGACCGTTCCCCATCTCTTTATTGGTTTCGGTCGTCGAAAGCGCCATTTTTTCACTGGCGGCTCAGCATAAGGGATTCCAAGAAAAGTTTTAACATTTACTCCTTGGACACGTTCTGTAAACCCACTTATACGCCCCGTAGTTGTTACAACAATTGGCGCTCCAGCGTCCACAACAAGTACAGATATTGAAACACACATCAGGATGAGAATGGCTTCCATCGTTTTGGAATTGTCCTGAATAAATAAAAGCATAAAACTGGATAAAATGAAATAAAAATGTAACTGAACGAAAAGAAACTAAAAATTAATACTCGCCTGCTTGCATTCGTGCGCGCGAGCGCGTGTGTGTGTGTCCGTGTATCTCTTTCAGTATCCAATAAATCGAAATGAAGATAGTTATAATGCTCTTCACATCTAAAAGCATGCAAATATTCATCCATTCTCTAAGCCGCGCGGTGGTAGTTGCGTATACAAAAATAAACTTTTAGAGGAATTAAATAAACCCAGAAAAAAAGCAAAACGTTAGTTGTTTATGTATAATATCTCGTACACAATTACAGACTGGATCCTTGTCATGAGAAACAAACCTTTAGATACAAGTAATCTAAGTTTACAATGAATACAAGATATTTACACTGTGACTGGCTATCCTTGGCTACAAGATATCTACACTGTGACTGGCTATCCTTGACTACAAGATATCTACACTGCGACTGGCTATCCTTGTCTATTAGATATTTACACTGTGACTGGCTATCCTTGTCTATAAGATATCTACACTGTGACTGGCTATCCTTGGCTATAAGATATCTACACTGTGACTGGCTATCCTTGACTATAAGATATCTACACTGTTACGGGCTATCCTTGTCTACAAGATATCTACACTGTGACTGGCTATCCTTGGCTACAAGATATCTACACTGTGACTGGCTATCCTTGTCTACAAGATATCTACACTGTGACTGGCTATCCTTGACCTCAAGATATCTACACTGTGACTGGCTATCCTTGACTACAAGATATCTACACTGTTACTGGCTATCCTTGTCTACAAGATATCTACACTGTGACTGGCTATCCCTGACTATAAGGTGTCTACACTGTGACTGGCTATCCCTGACTATAAGATGTCTACACTGTGACTGGCTATCCTTGTTTACAAGATATCTACACTGTGACTGGCTATCCTTGGCTACAAGATATCTACACTGTGACTGGCTATCCTTGACTACAAGATATCTACACTGTGACTGGCTATCCTTGTCTACAAGATATCTACACTGTGACTGACTATCCTTGGCTACAAGATATCTACACTGTGACTGGCTATCCTTGGCTACAAGATATCTACACTGTGACTGGCTATCCTTGTCTACAAGATATCTACACTGTTACGGGCTATCCTTGACTACAAGATATCTACACTGTGACTGGCTATCCTTGACTACAAGATATCTACACTGTGACTGGCTATCCTTGACTACAAGATATCTACACTGTGACTGGCTATCCTTGACTACAAGATATCTACACTGTTACTGGCTATCCTTGTCTACAAGATATCTACACTGTGACTGGCTATCCCTGACTATAAGGTGTCTACACTGTGACTGGCTATCCCTGACTATAAGATGTCTACACTGTGACTGGCTATCCTTGTTTACAAGATATCTACACTGTGACTGGCTATCCTTGGCTACAAGATACCTACACTGTGACTGGCTATCCTTGACTACAAGATATCTACACTGTGACTGGCTATCCTTGTCTACAAGATATCTACACTGTGACTGACTATCCTTGGCTACAAGATATCTACACTGTGACTGGCTATCCTTGGCTACAAGATATCTACACTGTGACTGGCTATCCTTGTCTACAAGATATCTACACTGTTACGGGCTATCCTTGACTACAAGATATCTACACTGTGACTGGCTATCCTTGACTACAAGATATCTACACTGTGACTGGCTATCCTTGACTACAAGATATCTACACTGTGACTGGCTATCCTTGTCTATAAGATATCTACACTGTGACTGGCTATCCTTGTCTATAAGATATCTACACTGTGACTGGCTATCCTTGTCTATAAGATATCTACACTGTGACTGGCTATCCTTGTCTATAAGATATCTACACTGTGACTGGCTATCCTTGTCTATAAGATATCTACACTGTGACTGGCTATCCTTGTCTATAAGATATCTACACTGTTACTGGCTATCCTTGACTAGAAGATATCTACACTGTGACTGGCTATCCTTGTATATAAGATATCTACACTGTTACTGGCTATCCTTGTCTATAAAATATCTACACTGTGACTGGCTATCCTTGACTATAAGATATCTACACTGTTACTGGCTATCCTTGTCTACAAGATATCTACACTGTGACTGGCTATCCTTGGCTACAAGATATCTACACTGTGACTGGCTATCCTTGTCTACAAGATATCTACACTGTGACTGGCTATCCTTGACTACAAGATATCTACACTGTGACTGGCTATCCTTGGCTAAAAGATATCTACACTGTGACTGGCTATCCTTGACTACAAGATATCTACACTGTGACTGGCTATCCTTGTCTACAAGATATCTACACTGTGACTGGCTATCCTTGTCTACAAGATATCTACACTGTGACTGGCTATCCTTGGCTACAAGATATCTACACTGTGACTGGCTATCCTTGACTACAAGATATCTACACTGTGACTGGCTATCCTTGGCTACAAGATATCTACACTGTGACTGGCTATCCTTGACTACAAGATATCTACACTGTGACTGGCTATCCTTGTCTACAAGATATCTACACTGTGACTGGCTATCCTTGACTACAAGATATCTACACTGTGACTGGCTATCCTTGACTATAAGATATCTACACTGTGACTGGCTATCCTTGTTTATAAGATATCTACACTGTGACTGGCTATCCTTGACTATAAGATATCTACACTGTGACTGGCTATCCTTGTCTATAAGATATCTACACTGTTACTGGCTATCCTTGACTACAAGATATCTACACTGTGACTGGCTATCCTTGTCTATAAGATATCTACACTGTTACTGGCTATCCTTGTCTATTAAATATCTACACTGTGACTGGCTATCCTTGACTATAAGATATCTACACTGTGACTGGCTATCCATGGCTACAAGATATCTACACTGTGACTGGCTATCCCTGACTATAAGATGTCTACACTGTGACTGGCTATCCTTGGCTACAAGATATCTACACTGTGACTGGCTATCCTTGGCTACAAGTTATCTACACTGGGACTGGCTATCCCTGACTATAAGGTGTCTACACTGTGACTGGCTATCCCTGACTATAAGATGTCTACACTGTGACTGGCTATCCTTGTCTACAAGATATCTACACTGTGACTGGCTATCCTTGACTATAAGATGTTAACACTGTGACTGGCTATCCTTGATTATAAGATATCTACACTGTGACTGGCTATCCTTGACTAAAAGAAGTTAACACTGTGACTGGCTATCCTTGTCTATAAGATATCTACACTGTGACTGGCTATCCTTGACTATAAGATGTCTACACTGTGACTGGCTATCCCTGACTATAAGATGTTAACACTGTGACTGGCTATCCTTGACTATAAGATATCTACACTGTGACTGGCTATCCTTGGCTACAAGATATCTACAGTGTGACTGGCTATCATTGGCTATAAGATATCTACATTGGACTCGCTATCCTTGGCTATGAAATATCTTCACTGTGAATGGCTATCCTTGGCTATGAAGTATTTGCACTGTGAATGGCTATCCGTTGTTAAAAGATATCTTAGTTGTGACTCGCTACCGTTTGGCTGCAAGATAACTACGCTTTGACTGGCTCCCCCTTGGCTACAAATTAATTACTGTGACTGGCTATCCTTGGCTACAAGTGTTCTGATATGACTGGCTATAACGAAGTTGTGACTGCTATCCTTGGTTACAATTTACAATACATCTAAGTTTTACCTAGCTTACACTTGGTACGCTGTGTGTGGCTTCAAGATATCCAAGTTGTGATTGGCTATCGAAATATTGTTCATACAAAACTTTTGGTGGTAGTGATTGCTATAAGGGTTTTACCACTAATTTACATACTAGTTGTTTCAACTTGTCACCAAAAATAAATTTAACGTATCACTTTTAATAAAACCAGCTACCTGCCTGTAATTTGATGATATTTTGAGAGGTAACGATTAGTTTCACAGAGAAATATATATATATATATATATATATATATATATATATATATATATATATATATCGAGAGAGAGAGAGAGAGAGAGAGAGAGAGAGAGAGGTTTTACCTTTTATTTCCAATTCTACAGTTCTGATCAATGTACCTCGAATGCATTAGCATGGAAGTACCCCAACATTTAAATAGTCCATTATAATAAATGGTACGATTCTTGCTAACAGCATTAGGTTAATGGTAGAATTGTGCCACATCGGTTACCGGTATTGTAAAATAATTGACGTTAATTTATATATATATATATATATATATATATATATATATATATATATATATATATATATATATATATATATATATATGTGCAGTTGACTCTCGTTAATTCGAAATTAAAGGGGTCAGATGAAATTGTTTTTTATTTTGCCCCTTAGTTTCAACTTGTTGTATAAACAAATCCAAACTACGGTAAACAAGGAAAGTATATTTCGATTTAAACGTTGGAATTTTCATTATATTTTGTAATCTGGACTGAAAATTTACTTCGATTTAAGCAAAATTTCGATTCAAACACACAAATTTGCATAGAAATACAAAGCGATCTGACGGGACCATTTAAATCGTTTCGATTTAAGCGATTTCGAATTAACGAGAGTCGACTGTATATATATATATATATATATATATATATATATATATATATATATATATATATGATAAAAGCTAAAAACTAACATTTCCATAGAGACGGTTTAGGACAAAAAGGTAACATAAAATAAAAGTTTTATAAAGTTTTAAAAAATCGAGCAAAATTTCTTATGTTTGGAAAATAAGAAAAAAAGTTAAAAAGGAAACATCATAATATTGTAAAACCTATATGTTCATCGAGTCTGTTTGTGAATCTGATAATAACGATCAGCGCTTCTAGATGTGGTACATCGGGTACGCCACAGTCACTTTTATTCCGTTAAAGTACTTTAACGACCGTTAATGTACTTTAACGAATAAATGTGATTACGGCGTTCCATAGTTATGTCAAAAATAGAAGGAATAAAGCCTTGTATCAAAGCTTTGTATACATCACTTAGCTCATTGCCTGCCGTCGTGTGTTCGAACGCCGGCCGGGTCTGCCCAAGATTTGAAAATAGGTCGTGACTGTGCTTTCGCCAAGCACTCGGTATTTAGAATTGAAAATTGCGGGGTCCTTCGATTGCGACCTTAAAAACCGATGTCCCGTGTCACGACAGGCGTAATAAATATTAATATATAAAGTTATAAATTATCAATTTAGATGTTATTTCATAAAATTAAAGTTGCTTATATAAATTTTGCTAGGTTACATAATTGTTAAAAATTATTGATGCTGAGCATCTGTATAAGTTTGAAAGTGCTTGGTTTCACCAAATAGTATGGTTTAATATATTGTTTTCTAACATTTGCATTAGGGATGCCAAATCGGAAGAAAATCACTAACCGGTTACTCGGGCGTCATCGATCGAGTACTCGAGTTCAAGTTTCACTCTTCGCTCTGGATGATTTGTGTAGCGATGAAATTGAGATATATAATTTACGAAACGAAAAAATATATTTCAATTGATAAGTTGCCAATAAATATATAGTAACATGATAAAAAACAAATATATAATCCAGTAAAAATAAATATCGCTAGTCAGTATTTGTTACAGTCTGTAAGAAAAACTCTTAAACTAAGTAAACACCCGGTATCAAAGTTCAATTACTACATGTCAGACTCTTA
Organism: Tegillarca granosa; assembly: GCA_029721355.1. NCBI lineage: Eukaryota > Metazoa > Mollusca > Bivalvia > Arcoida > Arcidae > Tegillarca > Tegillarca granosa. The sequence goes on along the minus strand of CM056612.1, from coordinate 3,308,045 downwards.
TCAAGCTAATAGTTCTTATTCAAAAATTATTTTATCAACGGTAAATGGAGAAAGTCTGTTCCTTAGTTTGGTAACGAATAATCCGGCTGCGGAAAATATTCTTTCTGATGGAACAGATGTCCCTGGTACCGAAAGATATTTCTTACCCAGAAGAGCTATCTGTGGAAAACCATGCTCGTTATCTCTCCACCACATAAGGGGATCAGTTCCAAGATTGGCTTGTTCGCGCAAAAACAAGTTGAGTTATGAATCATCTACGCGTGTAACAGTGCTGCATTCCATGACCCTGTATTTACAAATATTTGGCACTTACGGAAGCCAATTTATGGCCATATCGCCGAAATATGGCGAGTATTTGATTTGTAGATTTGTAACCGGTTAGCGATTTTCCGATCGAGTACTCGAGTACTCGTAGACATCCCTAATTTGCATACGTTCATTATAAAAGAAAAAAACAATGTCACAAATAAACTTTTTTAACTCTATTTTTTTATTTTATTCTTTTTTTTGTTGTTGTTGTTCGTTAGACATATCTTCGTTATCTACGCAAGAAACCAATGTGGCATTGTGTTGACCTGTTCACGTCACATCCAGTGAGAAGTTGGTACCCATGGATATCCGTCTGAAATCGGTGTTACCCGGTTATTTATGTACTGCTGTTAATTCTAATTGATTATATTTTTTAAGTTTAAACGAATGAAAATTATTAATCATAAATTAAAGAGACCGGATATCCACAAAAATACGAAGAAATATATAACTGCAAGTGGCAATTTCAAAAGGTTACTTCCGCTGCTTTGACTCATACTTTCTTGGCAATCTGTAAAATAAAAAAATAAATAAATAAATAAATAAATAAATAAATAAATCTAACAATCAATCAATCAATCAATAAACAAATAAAAAACAAATAAATCAATCAATCAATCAATTAATTAATAAACAAATAAATAAATAATAAATAAACAAATAAATAAACAAACGAATAAATAATGTGTACTAAATGAGATCGCTTGTATAAATTTGACACATCTTATAACAATTTTATAACAACTATAAGAGACACTTTATACAGACCAGGTCTCTGATGTTCAAAGCTCCTTTAGATAAACAAGTTGCTTAGCTAACATTTGAATCTTGCGTACTAGTTAACTTTTTAAAATATATGTTCAAACGTTAATGCATACAATTGTTAATTATTAAATTTGAAATATTTCCAACGATTTCATTGGTCGAAAAGCAAGATTACGTTCAGGTCATTTCTCAATGACTTGAACTCACGTGACAAAGTGTTTTTGGCGAAATCTAGAACGAAGTACTTTTTAATGCGCGTCATTTTACTTTGTTTCAGTGAAGTTTTAAAGACAAAAATTTCATAAAGTTATTGTCTCATTTGAATAAGCTGTCTTTAAAATTTAATTATAATCATTGAATCTGATTTTCATTCGGGTCATTGAGAAAGAACATGAATGGACTCTGTATACTTTTGCGTATATCGCTTCTCGAATTACACAGTGTGCACATCGTCCACTCAAGTTATTTCTCAATGAGCAGAATGAAAATCAGATTCAGTACTAAAATATCAAACAAAAACAATTTAAGTTAAAACTCTGTGTCCACAATAAAAGCTTTTTTTTTAAAGATTTTTACTATTTCGTTAAACTAACAAAGCGGTGAACAACCCGCTCCTGGTTTAAATGACGTCATGACCACCAACGAGTTGTGTCACGTGCAGAAATAGACTCGACAATGACTAGAATAATATAATCTGATGAGAGAGAGAGAGAGAGAGAGAGAAAGAGAGAGAGAGTTAGAGAGAGAGAGAGGGAGAGAGAGAGAGATGGGGGAGTCGTGTCACGTGCAGAAACAAACTCGGTATAAAACAGGTAGTAAATAGAATGATATTAACTGAGAGAGAGAGAGAGAGAGAGAGAGAGCGAGAGAGAGAGAGAGAGAGAGAGAGAGAGAGAGAGAGAGAGAGAGAGAGAGAGAGAAGGGACAGGGGGTGAGAGAACGAAAAGCAATATAAAAGATTTTAGGTTTGACACATCCTGTGAGATATGGGCGAAATTAACAGACGACAGATATATAAAAAATACCAATTACACTGTTAGACTATAAACATAATGAAATGACAGAATGGATAATAAGCAAGACACTTACACCCACCCACCCACCCACCCCAACCCCCGTTTAAGACATAAGAGATGGTTACTAAATACACACTGTATCAGACATACTTACGAACTAATGTACTTAGTTTAGGTAGATATGTATTCCAGAAATGGCACTGCTGGTGTCTGATGCCATGCTTCACTGTAAATGGATTGTTTGTTGTAAACACTATACAGTCCTCATATTGTGTGGAATATTGAGGCCAGTCTTGTAAAGCTGGATTGACACTTTTACCATTTGGATTACTAAAAAATATATATGAAATATCAAACAATAGTTTAAACAGACATGATCAGTGGATCAGATTAAATCAAAATCTACCGATTCTTGGTTGTGTTAGTTGTTTCTATCATTTACTTATATTGTGCTGTGTTCTTGGTTGTGTTGGTTGTTTTTATCATTTACTTGTGTTGTGTCGTGTTCTTGGTTGTGTTGGCTGTTTCTATCATTTACTTGTATTGTGTCGTGTTCTTTGTTGTATTGGTTATTTCTATCATTTGTATTGTGTTCTTGGTTGTGTTGGTTGTTTTTATCATTTACTTGTGTTGTGTTCACAAGAACACAACCAAAAACATAGCACAATATATGTAAATACCAATTGCCAACGCAACCAAGAACACGGCACATGCACAGTACAAATAAATCCTTATAATGGTCAACTTTGTACAGATGTTTGTTGTAAACTGAACATTTTAATGCAAATATTTTGTCAACAGAATTTTTATTGGACCTCGACCGCAGTAAAATCTCTGTTTTTTTATTATTATATCAATGGAATCAAGTGTTTTCTTGATAGAACTATATTTTTGACGTAACGACATCGGTTTACATTAAAGATTTAGTGAAGCATCTGTAAACTAAAAATAAACTCTGATCGGAGCAGTGAGGATTTCCATCAATTAAACTGATTTTATAGAATTTGCTAAAAATGGAGATAGCTGTTTTGCAATTTAAGTGTTCCGATCGTAAAACGTGGATTTTACTCTCCTAATTTTTTTATAGAATAAACAAGTTGTTTTAGCCGAGATGTTGTGAGGATGTTTAGTAGATTGCATTTCAATCAAGAAAATGGATGTTCTGTTGTCATGACAACTTACCCTGTTTTTGCGAAATTGCTCCAATATTTCATCATTTTACGACTAAGGTCGTTTTCTTTGCTTGTAAATCCTAAATTTGATAGTGTTGGAATTCCAAAAATATATTCAATTTCGTCCCCATGAAGAACGCCCGCCCATTTCGGCCATACGTTACTCGTGGATCGATGTTCGAATGAGTACATGTAAATTTTACGAGACCCTGTTTTAACGTCGTTGAATTTTTGTGCCAAACCTACCACTGGACATTTAAAATCATAATCTCCTCCTAGAAATAAACAAGTACATTAGTCACAAAATACTAGTATAATCATATATATATATATATTAAAATTAAAATTATAAACGTAACAATACCGTTGCAATAAAGTTTTTAAAACAGACTAAGAGATATTCAAAAATGAGCACATGACATAACTATAAATTTCTTAGAATTTCGGAGGCCATAGCGGCCGAGTGGTTGATTTGATATCCATCAAACTCACGACGCCTTTCTACTGTGGATTCAACCCCGGTCGACCGCAAGTGAGAAAGATTTTCGTAAGCCTCATCTAATTGGCTCGATACTGTAAAAAGACCTGAGTGTTATGTTTATCTGCAAACTTTTGGGCAAGTCTACAAGTACTCTTTAAGTCGACTAAGTGCGCACTGGTACAATGAAACACTTGCACACTTATTATTATTTATTATTATTATCATTATTATTATTATTATTATTATTATTATTATTATTATTATTATTATTATTATTATTATTATTGTTGTTGTTGTTGTTATTATTAAGTCTCCCGCCCACGAAAGTGGGTACACATGCTGTTTTCATGCTTATATTCTTATTAATTCTCCGCTTAAGTTTTGTCCGACACTTTTCTCAGAAATGGAAAGTCATGTCAACTTGAAACTTTCTACAGATAACTAGCATCATCTAAAAAGTGGAGTGGAGTAATGGTGTTTTACGCCCAGTCAAGAATCTTTCACTTATTTCGAGGCGGTCAGTTCTGGGATGGTGGAGAATACCGGAGTGCCCGGAGAAAACCACTGGCCTTCAACAAGCAAACTGACAAATTTTCTCACACTAGGATCTGTCCCGAGTGGGATTCGAACCCAGACAGTGAGAAAGCCCTGCTATGCATCATCTAAAGGACTGTGTTAATAGTTATAATAATAATAAAAATAGAAATTATTGATTATTCATTATTTTGTTTTTATTATTATTATTATTATTATTATTATTATTATTATTTTGAATCGTATTTTTTATTGTCATAATGCATTTTTAAATATATTTAACGGTAAAATTTTTAAAAATGCATTATAACATTATAATTTATTATTATTATTATTTTATATATATATATATATATATATATATATATATATATATATATATATATATATATATATATATATATATATATTATATTATTATTATTATTTTATTTTTTTATTTATTTATTATTATTATTTTTATTATTATTATACTTACCTATATCGTCTAAGATATCAATAAAACTTCTGTTATGTGGATAATTCACTTGCTCATAAACAAGTAATATTGCTTCCAGTAGGATGTCGCTTTTCAGTTTTAGAGGAAGATGTTTAACTACTTCCGGGATAAGACTCAGGAACTCCTCCCTGTTAATATTATAATTAGGATGCCTACTTTCATTAAAGATATCATAAAGTAAAAAATACGTGTATTCATTAAGATTCACACCGACTAACAAATCCTTATTGGCAAATTCTGGTTCGTTTAAATATAAATTTGGTGATTTATTTAAGAAATAGTTATCTATAGTTGGTTTAAACTCGATATAATTTTGGATTGTTTCTGTGTTGATCATTTTAAGACAATCCATTATACTTTCTGGTGACTCTCTGTTACAGTGTAACTCAGTTGCTAATTCATACGCTTTTTCTTTTGCTGTTCTTGGTGATTGATACGCCCAATTTCCTAACACTGACGCACTCTGCATAATTGCTCGCTGAAAATATGTACTAGATAACGGCGAAATAAGTTGGTAGTTTACACTGGCTGCTCCAGCGCTTTCTCCAAAAACTGTTATTAAATTTGAATTACCACCAAACGACGCAATATTATCATAAATCCATTTTAAGGCCAGAGTTTGATCTAGCAATCCCATATTTCCAGGTGCTGCCTCATCTCCAAGATACAAAAATCCCAAAGCGCCTAACCTATACGAGATTGAAACGACGATGACGTCATTTAATGAGACAAAGTATTTTCCATCATATACATCTAACGCTGTGGATCCCGAATAAAAACCCCCACCGTAAATCCAAACCATTATCGTAAGATTAGTTCCACTTTCCGGCGCCCAAATATTTAAATAAAGACAATCTTCGCTCATATTAGTTTTTGGGTTCCACATCTCCTCGCCTTTTTCTTCCGGTTTACCTTTGAATACGGTTATAACCGGCTGAGGACATGCGCACGCATATTTTTTGGTGTCAAGCGTAGTCGAAGATTTTTCAGCAGGAACGGGTCTCTTAAAACGGAGGTCTTTAATCGGTGGCTTTGCAAAAGGAACACCGAGAAATGTATTGACGGTTACCCCATTAATCCGTTGTGAAAATCCTCTTATTTTACCTGACGATGTGGCAACTTCCGGATCAGCTGATTTCACCGGGTATGACATTAACACGAATAACCAAATTACGTACATCCGCTTCATCCTTTAAAACACAAAAAAATGATATATTTAAGAGAATCACAACTCTTACAATTTTTTTCTCGACTTTACACAAATATCTTTAACCGAAATTTCAAACAGATTTATACTCATGAGTGGTAAAAGATTTAATAAATAGGAAATCATATAGCCTGTTATTATAGGTCTTCACCTCAAGATGTTCCGAATGATAAGTCCTATTAAGAAAACATGCTAATCATATCTAATAAACGCAACATCACATTGTATAAACCAACATGTTTGACCTGGTGAGTTGACTTGGGATTTAAACAAAATGCAAGTCTATAATACTAATGGATTTAAACACATTTAAAGAAAACAATGTCAAACTTTTTTATCATTAATTCAGGCGATTTATTGAAAAATAAAATTTGAAAAATCTTAATAACAATACTTGAAAACAGTTTTAGATTTTTTGATAAAAAGGTCATCGTAACCGAAACAACGGGTCAACTTGTTGAGTGATATGTAGATTTCTATTGTTATGTGTTGATGTTGGTCCGGATTAGACAAATGATATAAATACCATTCATTGGATATAATTAAATCATTGTTTGATGTCGTGGTATAATTAGGCTTTGGTCTACAGAGGTCACGTGATGATACAATTCCTTACGTACACGTTATCTTGTCATTTCGGATAGATTTCACCAGTCCTTATCTTCCAAACAATCAGAAATTAACATTTCACATGTCCGAAATGATCAGTACATGTACTCGCTAAATTGTGAAATGGTTGAACCTTTGACATCTGCAGCCATTAAAAACCATTGTGTGAATGAAAATTTGCTTGATTTTTAATTAAAAAGTTGAAAAGGGAAACGAATGTGACCAAGAGACTTCGAAATATCCAGTAGTCAAGCATTTTGACACGTGATCTTAACACGAAACATGAAACTTAACACGATGGGCGTGGTCAAAACACAACGAAAATTCTGACAAATCGACAAAAACTTTTTTAAAAGACTGGCTTTTTTGAATTTTACAAATAGTTGGAGTTGTCCCGATATAATTGAAATTATTAACATCTTAATAAAACTTGCATGGTGATGTGCGCATGCTTTTTAAAATTACGAAGCTGTTTTGAGTTGGTAGTTACGTAAATCACTATGGAAAATTCAGCATTGAAACTTCAGAATTTTATTATTTTACTAAATATTTGAACATTTTTTAAAATGGGCATTTGACTTTGATGGTTTTAACAACCAAAAATGAAATCGACTTGTTATCCCAGTATGTCTTCAAAACCAAACAAAATCTTAGTTATATTTGACTATTTCTCGTTTCGAAAACCAAATTTCACTGCGTTTGTCTTTGCTGTGTACCCACTAAAATATCACAACAGTGACTAAACTTCGAAACAAAAAAGGGAATTAACCCCGGAATCATGCTTTTACATTCTTCGGAGTATAAGAAATCAAACTTGATAAATCAGCATATATGACGTCAGAAGGTATTTTAAGCAGCGTTTTAACAACATATGTCAAATCTCGTTTATCAGACATCTATTTTTGAACATCATAGTGACTTTTGTATGATGATGTTTATTTTTGTTCGGATTCACTATAAAACTACAGATAAAAACTGACAGCGGGGAGTATAACGATTGGTTTTAAATGTAATGATTCATTATTTATCTCCCCTTGTTGAAATCTTCTGGTTATGGAGTAGACAAAAATAAATAAAATCACAGAATTTGTTCATATACATTGTATTTACGATCGATCAAAAATTTGCGACGTTTTATTTATTTCTTTTAATAATAATAATAATTATTATTATTATAATAATAATAATTTAAGAACAAGTATAAAATAAAAGATATTATTATAATGACTACACAAGAGTTTTTGTTTAGTTACGAAGATCAGTTATCCGTTGTCATAGATACTGTTGTCACATTGATACTGATAAATTATTTGTTGTCTTAGTAATACTGATATAATACGTTGTCAAACGTTGTTATTGACAAGTTATGCGTTGTCATAGTTACTCTGCTAAGAATGCATGTGTCATTTTACACCTGCGTGCAATTCCGCAGATAAATGCTGCTGATAACTAAATCTTTATAATGCTATCAAGACAACCATAGAGACATACACCAAGGAGAAAACTTGCAGAGGAATATATTACACTGAGAGAGAGAGAGAGAGAGAGAGAGAGAGAGAGAGAGAGAGAGAGAGAGAGAATGAAAACATACCTTAGCAAGTTACAAAACCATATTATGTTGCTTAATGTTGAATCATTTTTACTGATTTAAATACCACAGAAAGTTATCAATCTTTAATCTGTGAAAAGTAACAATAATGAAATTTTGCAATTATTTTAAACTGTAATGTATTGTATTTAACTGCAGGAAACATTTAAATATCGATAGATCCATGTTAATTACAGAG
>CM056612.1:3246373-3299566 GCA_029721355.1 Tegillarca granosa | reverse complement strand
TCAATTATTTTACAATACCGGTAACCGATGTGGCACAATTCTACCATTAACCTAATGCTGTTAGCAAGAATCGTACCATTTATTATAATGGACTATTTAAATGTTGGGGTACTTCCATGCTAATGCATTCGAGGTACATTGATCAGAACTGTAGAATTGGAAATAAAAGGTAAAACCTCTCTCTCTCTCTCTCTCTCTCTCTCTCTCTCTCTCTCTCTCTCTCTAGATATATATATATATATATTTCTCTGTGAAACTAATCGTTACCTCTCAAAATATCATCAAATTACAGGCAGGTAGCTGGTTTTATTAAAAGTGATACGTTAAATTTATTTTTGGTGACAAGTTGAAACAACTAGTATGTAAATTAGTGGTAAAACCCTTATAGCAATCACTACCACCAAAAGTTTTGTATGAACAATATTTCGATAGCCAATCACAACTTGGATATCTTGAAGCCACACACAGCGTACCAAGTGTAAGCTAGGTAAAACTTAGATGTATTGTAAATTGTAACCAGGGATAGCAGTCACAACTTCGTTATAGCCAGTCATATCAGAACACTTGTAGCCAAGGATAGCCAGTCACAGTAATTAATTTGTAGCCAAGGGGGAGCCAGTCAAAGCGTAGTTATCTTGCAGCCAAACGGTAGCGAGTCACAACTAAGATTTTTTTTAACAACGGATAGCCATTCACAGTGCAAATACTTCATAGCCAAGGATAGCCATTCACAGTGAAGATATTTCATAGCCAAGGATAGCGAGTCCAATGTAGATATCTTATAGCCAATGATAGCCAGTCACAGTGTAGATATCTTGTAGCCAAGGATAGCCAGTCACAGTGTAGATATCTTATAGTCAAGGATAGCCAGTCACAGTGTTAACATCTTATAGTCAGGGATAGCCAGTCACAGTGTAGACATCTTATAGTCAAGGATAGCCAGTCACAGTGTAGATATCTTATAGACAAGGATAGCCAGTCACAGTGTTAACTTCTTTTAGTCAAGGATAGCCAGTCACAGTGTAGATATCTTATAATCAAGGATAGCCAGTCACAGTGTTAACATCTTATAGTCAAGGATAGCCAGTCACAGTGTAGATATCTTGTAGACAAGGATAGCCAGTCACAGTGTAGACATCTTATAGTCAGGGATAGCCAGTCACAGTGTAGACACCTTATAGTCAGGGATAGCCAGTCCCAGTGTAGATAACTTGTAGCCAAGGATAGCCAGTCACAGTGTAGATATCTTGTAGCCAAGGATAGCCAGTCACAGTGTAGACATCTTATAGTCAGGGATAGCCAGTCACAGTGTAGATATCTTGTAGCCATGGATAGCCAGTCACAGTGTAGATATCTTATAGTCAAGGATAGCCAGTCACAGTGTAGATATTTAATAGACAAGGATAGCCAGTAACAGTGTAGATATCTTATAGACAAGGATAGCCAGTCACAGTGTAGATATCTTGTAGTCAAGGATAGCCAGTAACAGTGTAGATATCTTATAGACAAGGATAGCCAGTCACAGTGTAGATATCTTATAGTCAAGGATAGCCAGTCACAGTGTAGATATCTTATAAACAAGGATAGCCAGTCACAGTGTAGATATCTTATAGTCAAGGATAGCCAGTCACAGTGTAGATATCTTGTAGTCAAGGATAGCCAGTCACAGTGTAGATATCTTGTAGACAAGGATAGCCAGTCACAGTGTAGATATCTTGTAGCCAAGGATAGCCAGTCACAGTGTAGATATCTTGTAGACAAGGATAGCCAGTCACAGTGTAGATATCTTGTAGTCAAGGATAGCCAGTCACAGTGTAGATATCTTGTAGCCAAGGATAGCCAGTCACAGTGTAGATATCTTGTAGTCAAGGATAGCCAGTCACAGTGTAGATATCTTGTAGTCAAGGATAGCCAGTCACAGTGTAGATATCTTGTAGTCAAAGATAGCCAGTCACAGTGTAGATATCTTGTAGACAAGGATAGCCAGTCACAGTGTAGATATCTTGTAGCCAAGGATAGCCAGTCACAGTGTAGAGATCTTGTAGCCAAGGATAGCCAGTCACAGTGTAGATATCTTGTAGACAAGGATAGCCAGTCACAGTGTAGATATCTTGTAGTCAAGGATAGCCAGTCACAGTGTAGATATCTTGTAGCCAAGGATAGCCAGTCACAGTGTAGATATCTTGTAGTCAAGGATAGCCAGTCACAGTGTAGATATCTTGTAAACAAGGATAGCCAGTCACAGTGTAGACATCTTATAGTCAGGGATAGCCTGTCACAGTGTAGACACCTTATAGTCAGGGATAGCCAGTCACAGTGTAGATATCTTGTAGACAAGGATAGCCAGTAACAGTGTAGATATCTTGTAGACAAGGATAGCCAGTCACAGTGTAGATATCTTGTAGTCAAGGATAGCCAGTCACAGTGTAGATATCTTGAGGTCAAGGATAGCCAGTCACAGTGTAGATATCTTGTAGACAAGGATAGCCAGTCACAGTGTAGATATCTTGTAGCCAAGGATAGCCAGTCACAGTGTAGATATCTTGTAGACAAGGATAGCCCGTAACAGTGTAGATATCTTATAGTCAAGGATAGCCAGTCACAGTGTAGATATCTTATAGCCAAGGATAGCCAGTCACAGTGTAGATATCTTATAGACAAGGATAGCCAGTCACAGTGTAAATATCTTATAGACAAGGATAGCCAGTCACAGTGTAGATATCTTGTAGTCGAGGATAGCCAGTCACAGTGTAGATATCTTGTAGCCAAGGATAGCCAGTCACAGTGTAAATATCTTGTATTCATTGTAAACTTAGATTACTTGTATCTAAAGGTTTGTTTCTCATGACAAGGATCCAGTCTGTAATTGTGTACGAGATATTATACATAAACAACTAACGTTTTGCTTTTTTTCTGGGTTTATTTAATTCCTCTAAAAGTTTATTTTTGTATACGCAACTACCACCGCGCGGCTTAGAGAATGGATGAATATTTGCATGCTTTTAGATGTGAAGAGCATTATAACTATCTTCATTTCGATTTATTGGATACTGAAAGAGATACACGGACACACACACACGCGCTCGCGCGCACGAATGCAAGCAGGCGAGTATTAATTTTTAGTTTCTTTTCGTTCAGTTACATTTTTATTTCATTTTATCCAGTTTTATGCTTTTATTTATTCAGGACAATTCCAAAACGATGGAAGCCATTCTCATCCTGATGTGTGTTTCAATATCTGTACTTGTTGTGGACGCTGGAGCGCCAATTGTTGTAACAACTACGGGGCGTATAAGTGGGTTTACAGAACGTGTCCAAGGAGTAGATGTTAAAACTTTTCTTGGAATCCCTTATGCTGAGCCGCCGGTGAAAAAATGGCGCTTTCGACGACCGAAACCAATAAAGAGATGGGGAACGGTCCTTCAGACCCGGAAATTCGCTAGCTCTTGTTATCAACCAGTAAATAATTTTTTGCAGGGTTATCCAGAACAGGCTGGTATTAACAAATTTAACCCCAATAAAGATTTTAGTGAAGATTGCTTGTATTTAAATATTTGGGTTCCAAAAACAAAAAAATATCAAAAACTCACTACAATGGTCTGGATTCATGGTGGAGGTTTCCAGTCTGGAGGGACAAGTTTAGACATATATAATGGAAAATACCTTGCGTCATCCAATGACGTCATTGTGGTTTCGATCGGATATAGACTCGGTTACCTTGGATTTATCTATTTTGGGAACGATATGGCTCCCGGAAATATGGGACTACTTGATCAAGTCGTGGCTTTACAGTGGATAAGGAATAACATAGAGAGATTTGGGGGTAACCGAAATGATGTTACACTTTTTGGACAGAGTGCAGGTGCTGCCAGCATTTCATATCATATGGTATCACCCATGTCAAGTCATTTGTTCCGGCGGGCAATTCTACTTAGCGGCACTTTTCTTGGAAATTGGGCATTCATGGAACCGGAAGTTGCATTACGAGATAACTGGATGTTAGCTGAAAGATTAAATTGTAGAAGAAACTCCACCAATAGTACAATAAGATGTATGAAAAAATTGGGACCCGAAAATTTTGTGTCCTTTTTTCCTATACCACCTACCGTTGATAATTACTTTATAGTTAAACCACCACACTTGTACCTGAGTGATGCGGGATTTACAAAGAACAAAGACTTGATGCTGGGTTTAGTTAAAGACGAATATACATACTATCTAATGTTTGATATGTTTAATCCAGAAGTACATCCTAATTATCAATTCTCTAGAGAAGAATTTGTGAATTTTGTACCTCTTAGAACACGTGGTATATTATATAATGGCGGGAACGCAATGTTATTAGACGCAATTCTGAACCAGTACGATAAAGCACTAAGAATGCCATACAATGGACCTTATGTGGAAGTATTAAATGACCTGGGTAAGTTTAAATTTATCAGTTATATTTCATAGCTTTTCTCCAGCTAAATGATATATAGCAACAAATTCCACAAAAACATCAGAACAAAAAAGTAAAATAATGTCAAACTCCAAAGATAGCACACAAAACTAAACTATAATAAATAAATTAATTAATAAATTAATAGATAATAAATAAATAGATGAAATAAATAAATAAATACGTATATTCATAAATAATAAATAAATGGATGAAATAAACATGTAAATAAATGTATGATTGATTGGATGGATAAATAAATAAATAAATAAATAAATTAATTAATAAATAAATTAATAAATAATAAATAAATAGATGAAATAAATATATAAATAAATATATGAATGATTGGATGGATGAATTATTAAATGAATAAATAAATAAATGAATGAATGAATGAATGAATGAATGAATGAATGGATGGATGAATAAATAAATAAATAAATAAATGAATAATGGATGAATGAATGGGTGGATAAATAAATAAAGAAAGAAAAAATAAATACATAAAAAATGGATTAAATAAATAAACAAATAAATAAATAAATAAATAAATAAATAAATAAATAAATGAATGAATGAATGAATGAATGAATGAATGAATGAATGAATGAATGAATGAATGAATGAAATTTATGAACAAATAAATAAATAAAAAGCATTTAAAAGTAATGGAGATTTGTTTTAGAAATGATAGAAAACCTTGTAGTTGGTTTTGCACTGTCAAGTTCAAGTTCTATTTATTTAATTTTTAAATTCTATACCACGTGTTCAATACAGAGAACATTATACAAACAATACATATAACATATAACAGCTATCCACATAACATATAACAGCTATCCATATAACATATAACAGCTATTCTTATAACATTTAACAGCTATCCACATAACATATAACAGCTATCCATATAACATATAACAGCTATCCACATAACTTATAACAGCTATCCATATAACATATAACAGCTATCCATATAACATATAACAGCTATCCATATAACATATAACAGGTATTCTTATAACATTTAACAGCTATCCCCATAACATATAACAGCTATTCATATAACATATAACAGCTATCCATATAACATATAACAGCTATCCATATAACATATAACAGCTATCCACATAACATATAACAGCTATCCATATAACATATAACAGCTATTCATATAACATTTAATAGCTATCCCCATAACATATAACAGCTATCCATATAACATATAACAGCTATTCATATAACATATAACAGCTATTCATATAACATATAACAGCTATCCACATAACATATAATAGCTATTCATATAACATATAACAGTTATCCATATAACATATAACAGCTATTCATATAACATATAACAGCTATCCATATAACATATAACAGCTATCCATATAACATATAACAGCTATTCATATAACATATAACAGCTATCCATATAACATATAACAGCTATTCATATAACATATAACAGTTATCCATATAACATATAACAGTTATCCATATAACATATAACAGCTATTCATATAACATATAACAGCTATACATATAACATATAACAGCTATTCATATAACATATAACAGCTATCCATATAACATATAACAGCTATTCATATAACATATAACAGCTATCCATATAACTTATAACAGCTATCCATATAACATATAACAGCGATTCTTATAACATATATATATATATATATATATATATATATATATGTTTTGCTATTTGTTATGTTCTGTGCTTTGGATTTTTTGCGCAGATATAATTTTGTTATATTTATTTATTTATTTATAAAATCAATTAATCAAATGAATAAATAAATAATGGATTGATGATTTATTCGTTATTTCAAAAATTACTTAATTAATAAAATATTTATTTATTTATTAATAAATTGATTAATTAATTTATTTGTCTTTGTGTTTTTTTTTCAGTTGGTGACTATTTCTTTAAGTGTATAGTTATTCCGTTTGCACAGCGGTTCAATAAAATGATAACTGGTTCAGAATCTGTTTACATGTTTTCTTTTGAACACCGCTCCTCAAATACGCCGTTCCCAGAATGGATGGGCGTAGTTCATGGGGACGAAATCGCATATCAAATGGGCCTTCCGACAGATCCAAGGTACAAATACTCAAAGAAAGAAGCAGAGCTTAGCAAAAAGATGATGAAATATTGGGTAAACTTTGCAAAAACTGGGTAAGAATTTGTACAAAAAAATACAAATAAAAAAATCAATAGAGAAAAAAGACCGAAATTGTTTAAGATTTCACTTAATAAAGACCTTTTTGTCTCTGCAATCTATTTATTTAACATATCTGTAAGTTGTTATAGATCATATACCCAAAACCCTTTTTTCCTTCACATTTGCTCGTTTTATATTTGTTTGTCAAGATCAATATTTCTGTTCATGTTAAATCTGCTCAGAAACGCAGGAGAGAATTTACCTGTGTAAAAACCTACTCTCTCTCTCTCTCTCTCTCTCTCTCTCTCTCTCTCTCTCTCTCTCTCGTTAAGATATCAAAAGCAACGCAAGGGAGGAAACTACAGAAATAACACTACTGAATTTTACGCTCTGTAGTTTGATATAATATAAAGGCTTTAAAACTCCTCCTAATATAGAAGTTAAAATATTTTTAACGTTTCGACTACCCTTTACCCATTGAACATGAATTATTGTAGATATATTAGTAGCAATATACCTAACCCCCATTTCCTTCATATTTGCTTGTTTTATATCTCTTCATTATACAATGTTCGTTAGTTCTGTTCAGGTAAAATCTGATCAAAAACATAAGAGACAAATTACCTGCTAAGTACCCCCCCCCCCCTTTCTCTCTCTCTCTCTCTCTCTCTCTCTCTCTCTCTCGTGTTAAGATATCAAAAGCATCGAAATGGAGTAAACCCTACGGAAATAACATTACTGAATCTTCCAGTGTAGATACTTATCAGCTACTTCCGTTTGAATCTTGATTAAGATTTATTTAAACGACCCGGAACTACATGTATAAAGACTAGCTGGTAACGGTTACATATTCTGATTTCTTTCTCTTTTTTTTTAAAATTTACACTTTTTTGTGACAAAAATTTTAAAATTATCCATGACACCTTCTTGTTCATGCGTTGGAATGTTTCTACACCGCTATTGCGTGTTTACCAATTTTAACATATCCCTCCGCCAGCGGCTACTGATATCTTTTCTACCGAACAAACTTTATTTTTTACCCCTTTGACAGAACGAGCAGT
The DNA here is from genome assembly GCA_029721355.1 of Tegillarca granosa. Taxonomy (NCBI): domain Eukaryota; kingdom Metazoa; phylum Mollusca; class Bivalvia; order Arcoida; family Arcidae; genus Tegillarca; species Tegillarca granosa. The sequence goes on along the minus strand of CM056612.1, from coordinate 3,291,872 downwards.
ATTGAATTATTAAATTGCTAATAAAAATTTTTGACAGTTAAATATATTTTATCATTATTAAGATTTAATGTGATTGTTTTTTTTAACATGTTCAGTTTAAAAATATTTTTTTCCATTTCGATTACAGAAAGCCTAATGGTGTTAATCCACGAACTAACAACGAACTACAACTGACTTCCTGGCCAGTGTATGCCAAAGATCAGGAGAACTATATCATCTTTGAGACAAAAGACAGATTTGATACGGGTGTTTACCTCAGACACAAACAATGTCTACTCTGGACTGAATATATGCTGAAACTTCACAATTCCTTAGGTACTCTCTCTCTCTCTCTCTCTTTTACAATAACTCATGATAGTGAATGTGTCCCATTTGCATTAAAAAGTTCCTCCTGTAACCCCTAAAAAAATTTAAAAAAAATGTTTAATATACACTAAATAGGTAAAATATAGTATACATAATAATTTCAAGGGAGGGAGGCACAAAAAGGAACTGATTCCCGCGTACGTTATAAAAAGCTGGTAAAAGGTTTAAACATGAGTTATAAAAACGTTTAGATATTTCTTTTCTTATTTTAACCAGATATCACGTTAATTATTAATCACAACCAAAGTCTTTGTTTTACGTCACAATAAGAATGTATGCCACATGCCCTTCGTCACGTGATAGCCACGTGTATGAATTTCAACTTTGATAGCTTGTAGCACGATGGATTTTGTTGTAGTGTTTAAGTTTTCAAAATTATTTTTTTCCTCTTTTCAGCTAATGCAACTTCCCAGGGACAATGGATAAAGTCACTGCAATGGTTCATAAACGGCCAAATATAAACTTATAATTAACGTATATAATTATCACCACAAGATGGCGCTTTATAATAACTTTCAGTATCTACTTCTTGCCTCACTTTAAATCTTTGTCATCCCTTAAAACAATTTGGATACAACACGAGTTAAATACGATGTGGAACTGTAAGTGTATATTCTCAAACGGACTACAAATTGCTGATGGCTCTTATTACACGGTACGGATTTCTAGCCCGTGACACAACCTGACTTCACTACGACGTGGAACTATAAGTGTATTTTCTCAATCGGACTATTAGGCCGACTTCGATTTGTCCAAGCTGTATTAATCGTGTCAAGGGGGTTAACTCGACTTCAAATCGAGCATATATGGTAAATCACGGTAGGCGTTTCTCGTGTTAATCCGATTAATAGTACCTATTAGGCTTGTTTAGTCGAGTTCAACCCGAGATCAGCATGGCGGACGCGGGAGTTAAGTAGGAATTGTTGAATGAAAATTTTATTGTATTGTTTTGATAACAATTTAGGCCGAGATTGCTCTGCCGTTTTCGAATAGGAAACTATCAAAATTTGTTCGACGGCAGAGCAATCTCGACCCAATAACAATTATATTCACATTTTAGTTGATATACATTGTTGTACCATGTTCTTGAACAAGAACAAAAAATCATCAGCTGAATATGTAGGGGCCGTATTTTCAACAAAATATTTGATTCTAGGAACGAAGTCCGTAGGAAGATTGTTGTAAACGGCCAAAAAAATACTGATGTCTTCAACGAAAAAGAGATCGTGTTCATCGTCTTCATCAAACATTAATTTTACTATCTCGACTCTATATTGAATTTAACACTACTAACTCGCTTTCTGTTCGATTTAGACGACTTTTGCGCATGCTCATTGCATTACCAGTCATACACAAGAAACACTACTTTAACCAATCGATGTCAGCCCAATTGTTGATGGAACGGTTTTACAAATGCCATGTCATACTCTTCTTTAGTAAGATGTCATATAGCTGACAAAATGGATTATTCCCCTTTAACAAATTTCCTGCAATAAATGAAACAGATATTGCCTATTAATAAACATTAAAACAAACACTTCAGATACTACTATTGATAATGGTTAATTACTAGATAATGAATCTTATCTGAATTATTAGATATTTATAGATGCACCGCATTTAAGAAATTAAAAATTTTATAATTAATGCATTTTTATTTTTAATTTTTGACGACGCCTTTTTACTTTCGGTCAGTATCAATGTCTATATCTTTTTATCGTTTCGTCCATTTATCAGATTCTTTAACGTTTAAGAAGCTAAAATGTGACGATTAAGAGAAATTATGAACTGATTGATTGTACAAGCAGATTAAGGGACGATAGTCCTAAAAACAACAAAATCATCACACACACACACACACACACACACACACACACACACACACACACACACACACACATAATAATAATAATAATAATAATAATAATAATAATAATAATAATAATAATAATAATAATAATAATAATAACTGTGATGTTTTATATATATCCAGTACATGCCTGTCGAAAATTTAATACTGAGCTAACGAAAAAAAAGCCGAGACTAGGCTGCCGAGGTGTGGACAGCTAGTGGCCGAAAAGTTGTCAACTCTCTCGGCCCTCGGCAACTGGAGCTGGCCACAGCTCGGCTACTCGGGAGCCGAGTCTTGGCAACTAATTCCGCTCCTCGGCAATTTGAACTGTCCAAGGCTCGGCAGTTCATTCGGCCTCTCGGTAGCCGAGTCTGGGCCACTAACTAACGAGTGGCAAGCAATACTAGTATATATCTGAGAGGGTTTAATTGTATATAATAATAATAATAATAATAATAATAATAATAATAAAATATATCATTCGGTAATGATAAAGACTTTAAGTGCAAATTAGATATATTAAATAAATAAAAAATAATAATAAATTTAAATAATAAAAATAATAATACATTTAATAATAATAATAATAATAATAATAATAAATAATAAATAATGAAATAAATTAAATAAATGGAAGGTGGAAAAGATACATAAGTGATTTTTTCCCAGCAATTTACATCTGAGAGAGATTAATTGTATATAATAATAATAATAATAATAATAATAAATAAATAAATAAATAAAGAAAGAAAGAAAGAAAGAAATCGACGGTGGAAAAGATACATTTGTGAATTTTTTTCCAGAATCGCATAAATCTTTTATATTCCATTATGGAGCGAGTCATTAAATGTACCTATACAGGTAAACATCAGGTGTCATAATCTTAATCTGTGAATGTCCTGTCATCATCAGATACCTGGCTTCAATACACAACTTTCAAAACCTTCTCGGTACCAAGACAAAAGTATGTCGAACAAACGGAGTTTTATTTAGACAAAATTGTAGATAAAACAATCTGCTTGTACGTTCAATCAGTTAATAATTTTTCTTAGTCGTCACCTTCACTGACGTGCGAAAATTTTTACAGGTATATTAAGATTTAAATAAATTTATATAAAGTATTGCTACATACAATACATCCACTGTATTTACACTGTGTCGTAAGTGTCAATAGAACAGGTTCAAATAGCGGAACCCAATAATCTTCACGGTCCATTTAAAATGTTATCCTCGAATGTTAATAAAACTTTTAAACTATTGGACATATAAAGAACATCATATTACAGGTAATATATAAAAAATCTGTGTGTGTGTGTGCGTGTGCGTGTTTGTGTGTATGTGCGTGTGTGTACGTGCCTGCATGTGTGTGTGTGTCGATTGTATTTTTACCATTATAACAGAAGACGGTTTAAGTCCGTCTTTCTGACGGTAAAGTGAAAGGTCATAAATAGTATTTAATCGTCTATGTTTAAGTACGGTGGAAGATCGTTAATGGTCGTCTCTCTACAGTATAGTAGAAGGCCGTCAATGGTCGTCTTTCTATCAGTATAGTGGAAGGCCGTTAATGGTCGTCTCTCTATCAGTATAGTGGAAGGTCGTCTCTCTATCAGTATAGTAGAAGGCCGTTAATTGTCGTCTTTTTACCAGTATAGTGGAAGGCCTTTAATGGTCGTTTCTCTACCAGTATAGTAGAAGGCCGTTAATGGTCGTCTCTCTACCAGTAAAGTGGAAGGCCGTTAATGGTCGTTTCTCTACCAGTATAGTGGAAGGCCGTTAATGGTCGTTTCTCTACCAGTATAGTGGAAGGTCGTCTCTCTATCAGTATAGTAGAAGGCCGTTAATGGTCGTCTCTCTACCAGTATAGTGGAAGGTCGTCTCTCTACCAGTATAGTAGAAGGCCGTTAATCGTCGTCTCTCTACCAGTATAGTGGAAGGTCGTTAATGGTCGTCTCTCTACCAGTATAGTGGAAGGCCTTTAATGGTCGTCTCTCTACCAGTATAGTGGAAGGCCGTTAATGGTCGTTTCTCTACCAGTATAGTGGAAGGCCGTTAATGGTCGTTTCTCTACCAGTATAGTGGAAGGTCGTCTCTCTATCAGTATAGTAGAAGGCCGTTAATGGTCGTTTCTCTACCAGTATAGTGGAAGGTCGTCTCTCTATCAGTATAGTAGAAGGCCGTTAATGGTCGTTTCTCTACCAGTATAGTGGAAGGTCGTCTCTCTACCAGTATAGTAGAAGGCCGTTAATCGTCGTCTCTCTACCAGTATAGTGGAAGGTCGTTAATGGTCGTCTCTCTACCAGTATAGTGGAAGGCCTTTAATGGTCGTCTCTCTACCAGTATAGTGGAAGGCCGTTAATGGTCGTTTCTCTACCAGTATAGTGGAAGGCCGTTAATGGTCGTTTCTCTACCAGTACAGAAGAAAACCGTTATCGATCCGGATCGTACAAATATAGTAGAAGGCCGTCAATGGTCGTTTCTCTACCAGTATAGTGGAAGGCCATTAATGGTCGTTTCTCTACCAGTACAGAAGAAAACCGTTATCGATCCGGATCGTACTAATATAGTAGAAGGCTGTCAATGGTCGTTTCTCTACCAGTATAGTGGAAGGCCGTTAATGGTCGTTTCTCTACCAGTACAGAAGAAAACCGTTATCGATCCGGATCGTACTAATATAGTAGAAGGCCGTCAATGGTCGTTTCTCTACCAGTATAGTGGAAGGCCGTTAATGGTCGTTTCTCTACCAGTACAGAAGAAAACCGTTATCGATCCGGATCGTACTAATATAGTAGAAGGCCGTCAATGGTCGTTTCTCTACCAGTATAGTGGAAGGTTGTAATGGTCGTTTCTCTACCAGTAAAGAAGAAAACCGTTATCGATCCAGATCGTACTAATATAGTAGAAGGCCGTCAATGGTCGTTTCTCTACCAGTATAGTGGAAGGCCGTTAATGGTCGTTTCTCTACCAGTACAGAAGAAAACCGTTATCGATCCGGATCGTACTAATATAGTAGAAGGCCGTCAATGGTCGTTTCTCTACCAGTATAGTGGAAGGCCGTTAATGGTCGTTTCTTTACCAGTACAGAAGAAAACCGTTATCGATCCGGATCGTACTAATATAGTAGAAGGCCGTCAATGGTCGTTTCTCTACCAGTATAGTGGAAGGCCGTTAATGGTCGTTTCTCTACCAGTACAGAAGAAAACCGTTATCGATCCGGATCGTACTAATATAGTAGAAGGCCGTCAATGGTCGTTTCTCTACCAGTATAGTGGAAGGCCGTTAATGGTCGTTTCTCTACCAGTACAGAAGAAAACCGTTATCGATCCGGATCGTACTAATATAGTAGAAGGCCGTCAATGGTCGTTTCTCTACCAGTATAGTGGAAGGTTGTAATGGTCGTTTCTCTACCAGTAAAGAAGAAAACCGTTATCGATCCGGATCGTACTAATATAGTAGAAGGCCGTCAATTGTCGTTTCTCTACCAGTATAGTGGAAGGCCATTAATGGTCGTTTCTCTACCAGTACAGAAGAAAACCGTTATCGATCCGGATCGTACTAATATAGTAGAAGGCCGTCAATGGTCGTTTCTCTACCAGTATAGTGGAAGGTTGTAATGGTCGTTTCTCTACCAGTACAGAAGAAAACCGTTATCGATTCGGATCGTACTAATATAGTAGAAGGCCGTCAATGGTCGTTTCTCTACCAGTATAGTGGAAGGCCGTTAATGGTCGTTTCTCTACCAGTACAGAAGAAAACCGTTATCGATCCGGATCGTACTAATATAATAGAAGGCCGTCAATGGTCGTTTCTCTACCAGTATAGTGGAAGGCCGTTAATGGTCGTTTCTCTACCAGTACAGAAGGAAACCGTTATCGATCCGGATCGTACTAATATAGTAGAAGACCATTAATTATCTGTTCTATGTAGAAATAGACGAAGGGCATAAGTACCACAAAATGATAAGCATATTGAAATATTTTACAATGTATTGTACGGTCGAATGAAAGCAAATTAGCAGGAAAAAAGCTCTACCCGACTTACTGATATCATAATGCATTGATAATTACAAACAATAAGACGATGTTAGTTAGTAATCCCAGGCTCATTTTCAAGGCTGACTGGTTTGATTTGTTTTTGCCCTAAGTAATATTTTATTGGTAAAATGAAAGACATTTAAATATTTAAAACTTATATATTTGAATTCAAACTTAATGTCTCAATGGTTATCGGAATACAAACAGAGTCTTTACTATAATTGTTTTTGTTTCGCCTGTTAGGATAACTAATGTAGCGGTCTGGGTAGCTCAGTTGGTAGAGCAAACGCCTATAGCGCGGGAGGTCCCGGGTTCGATCCCCGGTCCGACCCTGCATTTTTTCTCCCTCCTGTTACAGTTTGGTGGCCAGTGTGGCCCTCGGAAGTGATCGACAATGATAAAGTCGATCCGAGGATGGACTTATGTGAGATTCCCACATGCGGGACCGTGGGAAACTCAAGAAAAACAGGGGAGGAATGTAGCGGTCTGGGTAGCTCAGTTGGTAGAGCACTCGCCTATAGCGCGGGAGTTCCCAGGTTCGATCCACGGTCCGACCCTGCATTTTTTCTCCCTCCTGCTACACAATAGTTCAATTGTTAGTACTGAGGGTGGTACAAATTGAGACTCCTTGATATTATCATAAAAACTTATACAAATGATAGGGGTGCAATGGAGTGGAGGGAAGTAGAGGGGAGTGGAGTGGAGTGAAGGTAATAGAGGGGAGTGGCGTAGACTGGAGTAGAGTGAAGTGGGGTAGAGTGGAGTGTCGTGGAGTGGAGTGGAGTTAAGGGAAGTGTCGTGGAGTGTAGGGGTAGAAGGGAGTGGTGTGAAGTGTAGTGGAGGGGGATAGAGAGGAATGGTGTGGAGGGGAGTGGTGTGGAGTGAAGTTTGGTAAAGTGGAGTGGAGTGCAGGGAAGGGGAGTAAAGGAAAGTGGCGTGAAGTTAAGTTTAGGTAAGTGAAGGTAAGTGAAGGTAAGGGAAGTGGCGTGGAATAGGGTGGGGGGAGTAAAGGGGAGAGCAATATTGCTGTACGCTCGAGGCTAGATCATTTATCGATGGCTTTGAAACTGGAACGATGGAGTGCACAGGAATATCCGACAAAATTATTAGCCTTCATCAAGGGTATCTGGACAGCAATATTGCTGTACGCTCGAGGCTAGATCATTTATTGATGGGTTTGAAACTGGAACGATGGAGTGCACAGGAATATCCGACAAAATTATTAGCCTTCATCAAAAGTATCTGGACGGTGAGAAGTAATATTCAATACAATGTATATTCTTAATATTCAGTTCAGGAGTGGTGGAGAAAACCGGAGTGCCAGAAGAATAACCACCGACCTTCTGCAAGCGACAAACTTTCTCACACTAAAATCTGTCCCGATTGGAATTCGAAAAAGTTAAAAATAATTTTGAAAAAAACCCGCACTCGCCTTTAACATATTTAGGAATTCAGAGTTCTTGGTGAAAAGTCGTAGAGGAGATGATTACTAATACAGAAAATTGGTAAACGATTGTAGATTGACTAAATAGAAAAATGGGATTTGCAGCTAAAACATGTACTTTGCAACAGGAACACTGTGTAATACACTATATAACGAAAATATACCCGACAAGACATACAATGCAGCCAAAATCTTATTGCACATGTACAATTTATATATTTCAAAATATGTCGATAAAGTTTCTCCTTTGTGTGAGATAAATTTATGTATTAAAAACTTAAAAATAAGTTAAAATGTTTTCTAAAGCATAACTGAATTTATTATTTGTAAAACATGTTTCACCTTTGTGTACGGTTCTTCTTGTTACATATAAATGAATGATATAAAATTTAGTCTAGAATGGCTTTTACATACATAAATATTGTTATGACATACATATTTAACATTAGGTAAACCCTAATTCCTGGCTTATAGGATTATGTTTATCCGATCGCCGCGGGAAATGTGATAATTCCAGGGGTATACAGATAAAACGGGATCTGTTGTAAATACTCGTAATTACACTTGATATGTATGATTATCTATGAACGACTTCATTAAATAGGAAGACAAACAAAACAAAAACAAGAAAGTCAAATGTAAGGTGCTTACGATCCGGTTCAGTTTTCAACGGGGTAGGGTCATAATTCAAAACAGCTGGTCTCAATTTTCAACGTTGAAAAATGAGCTCCCACCCAGGGTCACTTTTCAACCTCGGTCAAAATACTTCATTACACCGGAAAGGGCACCGCCTCATTTCCCTTTAGACTTAAAATATTAGTTGAACTGTAGAAAAATTGCTAACCTCGATCAACCAATGAATGATTTGTCCTCCAAAATATTTGAATGCGACAGTTTTGTGAAGTCACATCCCAGTGTATGAAAATGGGAGACGAGGTCGGCAAATATCAGCACCGAAACGTTTTTTATACAATTTTTTAAATAATTATTTTTTTATTTATAGGTATAAAATGAAAATGTATGTTTTATCGGCGGTATTCTTATTAATATTCATGGCAAATCAAGTGCAACCAATCGATCCGGAAATATCAACTACTTACGGTACTATTCGGGGGTTCACACAAACAATCAATGGTGTACATATTAGAACCTTTCTTGGAATTCCATTTGCAGAGCCACCTGTTGGTGATCTTCGATTTAGAAGACCAGTTCCCGTACAGAACTGGAATTCTACATTGGAAACAAAGAAATTTGCAGACGCATGTACACAGGCAAAATTCACTGTGTTTGTGGGCAAACAGGAAGAGGCAGGAGAAGAAGCATGGAATCCTAAATCTAATGTCAGTGAAGATTGTTTGTATCTAAATATATGGGCTCCATCTACAGCAGGTGATACAAAACTCAGTACACTAGTCTGGATATATGGCGGTGGGTTCTTTTCCGGAAGTACAGATCTTGATGTGTATGATGGGAAACATCTTTCATCTCTGTACAACGTTATAATAGTGTCGATAGCATATCGAACTGATACTCTTGGTTTTCTTTATTTAGAAGACGAATCAGTTCCGGGAAACATGGGACTTTTAGATCAAAGTCTGGCCTTGAAATGGATTAATGAAAATATTGATAAATTTGGTGGGGATTCAAATAATATTACATTGTTTGGTGAAAGTGCCGGTGCGGCTAGTGTTCATTTTCACATGATCTCGGCTTTATCTTCTAATCTATTTCAGCGTGTTATTATGCAAAGTTCAACTGGTCTGTGTCACTGGGCGTTCTCAACTTCGGAAAAAGCAAAACAAAAATCTATGAATATTGTCAGAAATCTCGGATGTAACAAAAAGGACGTAAAAGAAACAGTGAGCTGTTTAAAATCGTTAGATGCCAGTCAACTTCTCACCTCTGACTTCATACCAGCGACGGTTGACGGATACTTCTTAACTAAGCCCCCAAGAAGTTATCTAGACCAATCAGATACCACCAACAAAGAAGTACTGTTAGGGGTAAATACTAATGAATATAGCTACTTTCTGATCTATTGGATATACAACGCAGACACACATCCAAATTATACCTTTACTGAAGATGACATTCGAAAACTTTTGCCGCAGTTAACTCCTAATTTGTCTTTCGATAAGTGGAACAGATTTTTACTTGATGCCATTTTGCAGCAGTATGACAGAGGACCGAACCCGCAACATGACAAGTACTTAGATATTTTGGATGATATAGGTTTGTATCAGTTGTGTCCCCTTTAAAATATTAGAACTACAATATTAGTCATTATTTGTTATTAAATCTATTACTACTAATTAGTTTCTAGAATGTGTTAGTCCTTTTTCATAAAACTTTCATTGTTTTGTGTTATTGGTTGCATTTGACATTACCAATTTATTTTATTGGCGGTTCATGATCAGTTTTGGCCATATCAAAACGGTTCGGCTATTGCCCTATTGAAGTGGTTTATTTATGGCCTTAGTCTAGCAAAGTGGTTCGGTTATTGCCCTATTGAAGTGGTTTAGTTTTGGCCCTAGCAAAGCGGTTCGGTTATTGCCCTATTGAAGTGGTTTAGTTATGGCCCTAGTCTAGCAAAGCGGTTCGGTTATTGCCGTATTGAAGTGGTTTAGTTTTGGCCTAGAAAAGCGGTTCGGTTATTGCCCTATTAAAGGGGTTTAGTTATGGCCCTAGTCTAACAAAGCGGTTCGGTTATTGCGCTATTGAAGTGGTTTAGTTATGGCCCTAACAAAGCCGTTCGATTATTGCCCTATTAAAGGGGTTTAGTTATGGCCCTAGTCTAACAAAGCGGTTCGGTTATTGCCCTATTGAAGTGGTTTAGTTTTAGCCCTAAGAAAGCGGTTCGATTATTGCCCTATTAAAGGGGTTTAGTTATGGCCCTAGTCTAGCAAAGCGGTTCGGTTATTGCCCTATTGAAGTGGTTTAGTTTTGGCCCTAGTCTAGCAAAGCGGTTCGGTTATTGCCCTATTGAAGTGGTGTAGTCATGGCTCTAGTCTAGCAAAGCGGTTCAGTTATTGCCCTATTGAAGTGGTTTAGAAATGGCCCTAGTCTAGCAAAGCGGTTCGGTTATTGCCCTATTGAAGTGGTTTAGTTTTGGCCTAGAAAAGCGGTTCGGTTATTGCCCTATTAAAGGGGTTTAGTTATGGCCCTAGTCTAACAAAGCGGTTCGGTTATTGCGCTATTGAAGTGGTTTAGTTATGGCCCTAACAAAGCCGTTCGATTATTGCCCTATTAAAGGGGTTTAGTTATGGCCCTAGTCTAACAAAGCGGTTCGGTTATTGCCCTATTGAAGTGGTTTAGTTTTAGCCCTAAGAAAGCGGTTCGATTATTGCCCTATTAAAGGGGTTTAGTTATGGCCCTAGTCTAGCAAAGCGGTTCGGTTATTGCCCTATTGAAGTGGTTTAGTTTTGGCCCTAGTCTAGCAAAGCGGTTCGGTTATTGCCCTATTGAAGTGGTGTAGTCATGGCTCTAGTCTAGCAAAGCGGTTCAGTTATTGCCCTATTGAAGTGGTTTAGTTATGGCCCTAGTCTAGCAAAGCGGTTCGGTTATTGCCCTATTGAAGTGGTTTAGTTTTGGCCTAGAAAAGCGGTTCGGTTATTGCGCTATTGAAGTGGTTTAGTTATGGCCCTAACAAAGCGGTTCGATTATTGCCCTATTAAAGGGGTTTAGTTATGGCCCTAGTCTAACAAAGCGGTTCGGTTATTGCCCTATTGAAGTGGTTTAGTTTTGGCCCTAGGAAAGCGGTTCGATTATTGCCCTATTAAAGGGGTTTAGTTATGACCCTAGTCTAGCAAAGCGGTTCGCTTATTGCCCTATTGAAGTGGTGTAGTCATGGCTCTAGTCTAGCAAAGCGGTTCGGTTATTGCCCTATTGAAGTGGTTTAGTTTTGGCCCTAGTCTAGCAAAGCGGTTCGGTAATTGCCCTATTGAAGTGGTGTAGTCATGGCTCTAGTCTAGCAAAGCGGTTCGGTTATTGCCCTATTGAAGTGGTGTAGTCATGGCTCTAGTCTAGCAAAGCGGTTCGGTTATTGCCATATTGAAATGGTTTAGTTATGGCCCTAACAAAGCGGTTCGGTTATTGCCCTATTGAAGTGGTTTAGTTATGGCCCTATTGAAGTGGTTTAGTTATGGCCCTAGTCTAGTAAAGCGGTTCGGTTATTGCCTATTGAAGTGGTTTAGTTTTGGCCCTATTGAAGTGGTGTAGTCATGGCTCTAGTCTAGCAAAGCGGTTCGGTTATTGCCATATTGAAATGTTTAGTTATGGCCCTAACAAAGGGGTTCGGTTATTGCCCTATTGAAGTGGTTTAGTTATGGCCCTATTGAAGTGGTTTAGTTATGGCTCTAGTCTAGCAAAGCAGTTCGGTAATTGCCCTATTGAAGTGGTGTAGTCATGGCTCTAGTCTAGCAAAGCGGTTCGGTTATTGTCCTATTGAAGTGGTTTAGTCATGGCTCTAGTCTAGCAAAGCGGTTCGGTTATTGCCCTATTGAAGTGGTGTAGTCATGGCTCTAGTCTAGCAAAGCGGTTCGGTTATTGCCCTATTGAAGTGGTGTAGTCATGGCTCTAGTCTAGCAAAGCGGTTCGGTTATTGTCCTATTGAAGTGGTGTAGTCATGGCTCTAGTCTAGCAAAGCGGTTGGGTTATTGCCATATTGAAATGGTTTAGTTATGGCCCTAACAAAGCAGTTCGGTTATTGCCCTATTGAAGTGGTTTAGTTATGGCCCTATTGAAGTGGTTTAGTTATGGCTCTAGTCTAGCAAAGCGGTTCGGTTATTGCCCTATTGAAGTGGTGTAGTCATGGCTCTAGTCTAGCAAACCGGTTCGGTTATTGTCCTATTGAAGTGGTTTAGTTATGGCCCTATTGAAGTGGTTTAGTTATGGCTCTAGTCTAGCAAAGCGGTTCGGTTATTGCCTATTGAAGTGGTGTAGTCATGGCTCTAGTCTAGCAAAGCGGTTCAGTTATTGTCCTATTGAAGTGGTTTAGTTTTGGCCCTATTGAAGTGGTTTAGTTATGGCTCTAGTCTAGCAAAGCGGTTCAGTAATTGCCCTATTGAAGTGGTGTAGTCATGGCTCTAGTCTAGCAAAGCGGTTCGGTTATTGCCCTATTGAAGTGGTTTAGTTATGGCCCTAGTCTAGTAAAGCGGTTCGGTTATTGCCTATTGAAGTGGTTTAGTTATGGCCCTAACAAAGCGGTTCGGTTATTGCCCTATTGAAGTGGTGTAGTCATGGCTCTAGTCTAGCAAAGCGGTTCAGTTATTGTCCTATTGAAGTGGTTTAGTTATGGCCCTATTGAAGTGGTTTAGGTATGGCTCTAGTCTAGCAAAGCGGTTCGGTAATTGCCCTATTGAAGTGGTGTAGTCATGGCTCTAGTCTAGCAAAGCGGTTTGGTTATTGCCCTATTGAAGTGGTTTAGTTATGGCCCTAGTCTAGTAAAGCGGTTCGGTTATTGCCTATTGAAGTGGTTTAGTTATGGCCCTAACAAAGCGGTTCGGTTATTGCCCTATTGAAGTGGTGTAGTCATGGCTCTAGTCTAGCAAAGCGGTTGGTTATTGCCCTATTGAAGTGGTTTAGTTTTGGCCCTAACAAAGCGGTTCGGTTATTGCCCTATTGAAGTGGTGTAGTCATGGCTCAAGTCTAGCAAAGCGGTTGGTTATTGCCCTATTGAAGTGGTTTAGTTTTGGTCTAGTAAAGCGGTTCAGTTATCGCCCTATTGAAGTGGTGTAGTCATGGCTCTAATCTAGCAAAGCGGTTCAGTTATTGTCCTTTTGAAGTGGTTTAGTTATGACTCTAGTCTAGCAAAGCGGTTCGGTTATTGTCCTATTGAAGAGGTTTATTTATGGCCCTAGTCTAGTAAAGCGGTTCAGTTATCGCCCTATTGAAGTGGTTTATTTATGGCCCTAGTCTAGTAAAGCGGTTCAGTTATCGCCCTATTGAAGTGGTTTATTTATGGCCCTAGTCTAGTAAAGCGGTTCAGTTATCGCCCTATTGAAGTGGTTTATTTATGGCCCTAGTCTAGCAAAGCGGTTCAGGTATTGTCCTATTGAAGAGGTTTATTTATGGCCCTAGTCTAGTAAAGCGGTTCAGTTATCGCCCTATTGAAGTGGCTTATTTATGGCCCTAGTCTAGTAAAGCGGTTCAGTTATCGCCCTATTGAAGTGGTTTATTTATGGCCCTAGTCTAGCAAAGCGGTTCAGTTATTGTCCTATTGAAGAGGTTTATTTATGGCCCTAGTCTAGTAAAGCGGTTCAGTTATCGCCCTATTGAAGTGGTTTATTTATGGCCCTAGCCTAGTCTAGTAAAGCGGTTCAGTTATCGCCCTATTGAAGTGGTGTAGTCATGGCTCTAGTCTAGCAAAGCGGTTCAGTTATTGTCCTATTGAAGTGGTTTAGTTATGACTCTAGTCTAGCAAAGCGGTTCAGTTATTGTCCTATTGAAGAGGTTTATTTATGGCCCTAGTCTAGCAAAGCGGTTCAGTTATCGCCCTATTGAAGTGGTTTATTTATGGCCCTAGTCTAGTAAAGCGGTTCAGTTATCGCCCTATTGAAGTGGTTTAGTTATGACCCTAGTAAAGCGGTTGTTATTGCCCTATTGAAGTGGTTCAGTTATGGTCCATGCAAAGTGGTTGAGCTATGACCCTAGCAAAATGGTTCGCTTAAGGCCATAGCAAAGTGATTCAGATATGGCCCTAGTGAAGCGGTCCGGGTACTAGTATGAACCTAGCAAGGTGGTTTAGTTATGACATTAGTAAAGTGGTTTAGATATGCATTGTCCTAGCAAAGCGATTTGATCATGGCGAAGTTTGTTTAGTTTTGGCCCTAACAAATTGCTTTTTTTGCTAATTTTGCCAGCTTTCAAAGTTTTTACTTTGTTTTTTGGATTATGGTTTGGACAAGGACTGGTATTTTTGTTTTATTTGCTAGGACACTAGCAAATTGATACCGTTTTCGTTATAACAAGTGTCAGGTAATGACCGTACAAAACTTGGCAGTTGACAGTTCATTGGTTAAAAGTTTATCATCCTAGAAAGGTCATTGGTTAAATAATCTAAGCGTTGATTGGTTATAGATGTATAAATCCCATTTTAGACATTTCAATAGTTCTTAAAGTTATGTCGTGTGATTTAAATTGATTAGTTAATTTGAATTTTTTTTGTATTGCAGAAGGCGATAATTGGTTTAAATGTCCCGTAGTAGATTTTGCCAAAGATTATCGTGAAATTGTGCCACAAAACAAATCCGTTTATATGTACAGTTTCGAGCACCGATCATCTAGTAACGTATGGCCGAAATGGATGGGAGTTATGCATGGGGACGAGGTGGAATACGTGTTTGGGATTCCTACAGATTCTAATTCAAAGTTTAGATCAGAGGAAATACAACTAAGTCACCTGATGATGAAATACTGGACAAACTTCGCTAAGACAGGGTAATTGTATCAAAATAACTAACACAATATTATAACAATAAAACAAACGTACCAGTCCTTGTCCAAATCACAACCCCAAAAACACAAACATACCAGTCCTTGTCCAAATCACAACCCCAAAAACACAAACATACCAGTCCTTGTCCAAATCAAAACCCCAAAAACAAAGTAAAAACTCTGAAAGCTGGCAAAATTAGTTATACACGTCGACTTCCATCAAGGAAGTGAGATCAGGTGTCCAGGAAGAGTAAGCACCAGCTAGCTACACTCGTCACGTGCAAGTCAATTTTGAGAATGAAAGGAACAAAGAACTATAGTAAGTCAAATATATCCAGTATAAGTTTTGATACAGTGACTACATACTTATCAACAATATTGTGATGGCGGCCATAAAACTTTTTCAGGGTCTTGATTAGCCTTGATTAGCTTTCAAATAAATAAATAAATAAATAATATTGTATCTTAAAATGTAATAACACAAAACAAAACATCGTAATTTACTCGATAAAATCAAATAAATGAGAAAACATACAGAAATATTTACGCACGACGGACGACGCACGACGCATGATGGACGAAGATGGATAGCAAAAGCTCATCTTAGCTTTCAGTTCAGGTGAGCTGATAACGAGTTTTATATATAACTCGCAGACTACCACACATGTAATTTAGACGATCAACAATTACAATATTTTTTAAAGGTTATATCATACTGCAATAAAAATTTATCGTAAACTCACACGATCGTTTTTGAGGTTATGTACTCCAATAAACTCCGCAACCATAGCAACGCTAACCGTGAAGGGTGTAGCTTTTGTCTCGTCCCATTTCATTGGCTAAAAGTTTGTTGATAGTTACTACGGAGAGGAAATTTAATTTCGATGATAAGAAACTAAAGAAAAATTAAACAAAACATTGTTTTATGTTTTAATCTGTGTTTAAAATTAAATTATCAGGAATTACTTGTGTTTTAACAAGTTCATTGAGTCATAACGAGAATTTTTTTTTTTTTTTTGCACACTTTACAAAGCACATCGCGTAGCTCATTATAAAGTGTGCACATCGTTTTTCAGGTTATGACTAAAAACTTGTTAAAACTGAAGTCATTACTTAAATAGTTACACTTAATGATATAATCATATTATAATTTGTATACAGTAAAAGACTTTTGCACATAATCTTTAAATTCGGTATGTCTTGTCATCAATTATTGTACGGTGGTGAGCTCGAGGGGTAAACTATTTATAATTTATCGTTTGCAATACTGCTAAAACTAAAGTAATAGGGCTGTCTAGTTACTTTCGGTAAGGGCACTTTGTGTTATATTAAATACTTTATCGTGGCTAACTAGATGAATAACTGCAATCAAAACGAAGATGAAGAATAGGCCGGTAACGCTATCGTGTTGTCGGCCCCTGATCCGCTAGAGGGCTACTACTTCCGGGAAGTTCACGGTCGTTTACAACTTGGTTGCTACTTTCATGTGTCTATCAAATGTCTGGTGTTTTTGTAATGCGTTCTGTTGAGTTCGCTCATTTATCAGAACAAATTCTTCTTTTTTTTTTTAATTTTTATATCTCGATCTGTTTCATTGAATGAGGTTCAACAGTCACGAATATGTACACAATTTACAACTACGCATTGATTTGTTTTCATGCTGGCTAACTTATTTATTTATTTATTTTGTTAAGAAATCCAAACGGTTATACACCTGACACAAATCTACCATTTTGGCCAGAAAACAATAACATAACGGACCAGTACATCAAACTAACCAATGGACAATTCACCAGCGGAAGTAGATTGAGGTATAAAGAGTGTGCGTTCTGGAGAGATTTTCTACCAAAACTACAAACAGCTCTTGGTAATTATTATTATTATTATTAATTAAAATAATTATTAATTAATTAATTTATTTATTAATTATAGGAATTACTATTTATTTATTTTAATTATTATCAATATTATTATTATTAATATTATTATTATTATTATTATAGATGATGCCAACAGACCAATCTATATTCGCTGTACCGGTGATGGAAGAAGAGTCGGGCCCTTAGTTACATATATAATATTTATTACCGTGTGGTTAGTGTATATGTTACATATGTAATGGTGAAGATGAAACGTATGGATACATGGGCATAGTTAGAATGAAACACAGGGACATATGCAAATCAGATGCATGAATTAAGCAAAGGAGAAATGAAATGCATTACAATTTCATAGTTAAGATTTTAGCTGATGTCATTTATTAAGTTTGTGTCAATGAAATTCCATAAATTAAAAAAAAAAAAAGAAAAAAAAAATCCGAGACTTTTGGAATACTACCTGAAACATGGAAAATACATGTGCAGTGTTGTAGCCATGGATGTCGTCATGGAGATCAAGAATAGTGATGTAGCCATGGATGTCGTCATGGAGATCAAGAATAGTGATGTAGCCATGGATGTCGTCATGGAGATCAAGAATAGTGATGTAGCCATGGATGTCGTCATGGAGATCAAGAATAGTGATGTAGCCATGGGTGTCATCATGGAAATCAAGTTTAGTGACGTAGCATAGATACTTTGAAAAAAATCAGCGTAAGTCAGTGTAAAGCGTAGCCAAGGAATTCATGGTATATTTTAAACGCGGAATGAATTAAAATAACTCTATTGTATATGTGTGAGCCTTTATTCTGAAAATAGTTCTACTTTTGATTAGTTAAAGAACTCTTTATATCTCGTTACAAAGACACTTTTGAAGTGAAGATAAGATGAATTTTAGTAATATATCTAGCTTTTTAAGCGGTTAGCGTATACGCTAAACGCTTATAGGCATCTTTTCTAACAGGAAGTGATAGGTCAAAGCGGCTCCTAGCGGTAACCTTAGACCTTTGACCGAAGATTTTAGATGTTGTTTGGAGAAATCTACTATGCCACGCCTACTCATAGCAACACTTCTCATGTCAGTGATATACAACATGGCGGATGTTACGCTATTTCAAGCAATCTTCCGTAAGCACGGAGAAAGATTCTTCCATCTTTACGACTTCTTGTATAAACATGTATATTAAAACATTGTTGGTTTTGATACCAAGATCATTTTGATATATGTTTCAAGGTCATTGTTACAAATTTCAAGGTCATAGCTGCAGAAGAAGACAGAAATTGTTTATTATCTTGAAAACTATAAACTTTTTGTATAGGCATGTATATTAAATTATTGAAGGTTTTGATATGATGATCATTTTGATATATGGTTCAAGGTCATAGGTTAAAAGATCAAAATCAAAACTGCATAAGTATACTGAAATGGCTTATGTAATAGAAATCATTCATTGTTTTATCCTGTGTGCTTATTAGCTACTTATAAATGAGCTTTGACTAGATATTTTTTTACATAAATGTTTATAGTGTGTATACCTTGCCAGAAGAATATATATATATATATATATATATATATATATATATAACCTGCTATGAATGTTAACAATAACAGCAGTCATGTAATAATCTGCAATAATAAATGATCTCTACTCAAACAACTGGACAGATCTAAATGAAACTTCAATGACCAAGAAGTTGAGCCTATTTGATCCCTTATTTCGAAATAAAACTAGACATGGAGTAATGATGTTTTACACAATCACAGTTAACAGTCTATTCAAAATAGGGCCTGGTCTAAAACTGTTTACAACATCATATATTTTGTGACAAATATAACGTACATAATTCCACAAAGCTAAAGGTCTACCAAAATCCAATCAAAGAGCTGTACATTTTTTTTGAGAAATTGAATATCTCCAGGGACATTTTGTTAAAAAGTAAGATAATCAAAATTTTATCATGATTTCCGAGCTACCAGGCTAACCGCTTTCCAGTACTTTCAGTAATTTGATTTTCAAATGTAATAAATGTCAGTTAAATACTATTAATCATAATTTTTTCCTCGCATCTGTAATAGCATAATTACATAATTTTATACAAACAAAAAAAAAAAACAAAAAAAAAAAAAAAACAAACAAACAAACAGTTGTGTAAGAAAGTCATTAACAATTTTATATGCGTCACGTTAGATTTGACATTTGAATATATACAACTTACTAATTAATGCAAACTTTACCAGAGGTCATGACCTTTTTACCTACAACCATTTATAATAACATTACACTGTCATGGTCAAAATCGACCCCGACCTCTGAGGTCAATCTCGAGGCGGATGATCCACCACTGAGTCATCACGCCGGTGTGAGATTAACGGGTTTGGAACTGAGCTTGTTTAAAATAAGATTCGCAACAACAATGTTACATCTGAAAAAAATGTAAAAAAGCGCGTGCTGCTACTGGAATATATTCCGATTACCAAAACACTAGATAAGTTAAATTACAGATTAAGTGAGGGTTAATACTCAAAGGCGAAAGAACAGATTGTTGTATAGATGAGATTGACATGTGGTTATTACAATCAACGGGAACTTTTTCTATTTTACACAAAATATGATGACGTTATGCACATGATTATATTACAATGGAACTCACCAGCGTACTACGTTATCAATACCACTTAACGTTGGTGCGGAATGAAATGGATAACGTTTACGTCAAATATTCCCTTAAAAAGTCGTTATTACGGGGAACCGTCACTTTATGCGATTCCATTGCCAATAGAAATAATTGTCCCGCAAAAACGCTATGGGGTATCACGTGGAGCTCTGGGGAATTCCATTACAAGCTAAGGTTAACTGACAAGGCTCATTATATTGCTTTTATCTGAAAATTCTTTTTTAATTTGTCTCCAGGAATTAAATTTGATACCTGTATCGAGGCTTTTCTTCTGAATAACGCACTGAATTAAAGCGGGTACTGGATTTTGGGCGTATATAAGGTGATAACCACAGTGTAACAATATCCGAGTAGAAAACTATACACATCTAGTAGTTTATTGTTGTAAGATGTATGGATGACCTAAATATCTACACCGTCCATTTAAATACTGTATCAATTGCCTTTATTTTCCTTTTTAGTCAAATGCATTTTCTGAAAATGTGATTTAAACAACAATCAGGTCATATGAAAAGATAAGTGTAAAGTATGAACTACATAGATTGGATTTATGGTCTGGTCTGAATCTTTAATTTATTTTTAAAGGAATGGATAAAAAAAATTGACTTTCTATTCAAGACGCTTTCAAAGATATTGAAATCAGTACTAAAATGGTAGAAATGGCTAGAAAAAACACGGCACAAACCCTCGACAAGTAGATTGACAAACTTTCTCATAAATGTACTAAAACTGCCTCAATGGCTCAGTGTTAGAACGTACATCCCGAAATCTGAAGGTGATGGGCTTTAAAATTTGAGATACTTCGTCCTCGGCAGTAACCATACTACCCGTCATTGTAATGTTACCTTCGTTAAAAATGTTACCGTGCTGACCTTTATTTTCACCTTCGTTGAAATGTTACCATGCTCACCTTCGTTGAAATGTTACCATGCTCACCTTCGTTGAAATATTACCATGCTCACCTTCATTAAAATGTTATCATGCTATCCTTCGTTGAAATGTTACCATGCTCACCTTATTGAAATGTTACCATGCTCTCCTTCGTTGAAATGTTACCATGCTCACCTTCGTTGAAATGTTACCATGCTCACCTTTGTTGAAATGTTACCATGCTCCCCTTCATTGTCATGTTACCATGCTGTCCCTCATTGTGATGTTATCATGTTCGCCATCATTGTAATGTTATCATGTTCGCCATCATTGTGATGTTATCATGTTTGCCATCATTTTGATGTTACTGCTCGCCTTCATTGTGATGTTACCATGCTCACCCTCATTGTGATGTTATCATGTTCGCCATCATTGTGATGTTACTGCTCGCCTTCATTGCGATTTTTACCATGCTCTCTTTTATTGTGATGGTACATTGCTGGCTGTTATCATCACACCCTCTTTGTATGAAGAGTTATTTGATCAAGACCTGCTTTTTGTTAAGATCCTATACACACACATCGATTACATCTATAATTTATTCGAAAAATTTAATAAATCTGCAATTAACAAAACGATTAATGATTGCATGTGTAAAGGACAATTAAATGATTATAAATGAAGGTTGTATAGAAATATGTATGAATGCACATAGAAATGAGATATCCCTTAAAATAGATCGAATTAATGGTGCTTCACTCCCGACTTATAATTCTTGAACTTAATCAAAGCGGTCAGTTCAAAGGTGGTGGTGTACCGACATACGTCATGACCATCTATGTAACACTAGGACCTGGCCCGAGTTGGATTCGTAATTAGGCGTTTCAGATGCTCTCTGATTCATAATCGCGCGTTTACACCACTCGGTCACAGAAGTCTTTCCTTATCTCACGTATAAGGTCTTCATTCACTTCATCGTTCCATCGAAATGTGTATTTTATATAATACCACACAACCAGCAAACTATTCTTGAAATTTTTCTCTTTCGTCCTTAAGGTTTTTATACAGACGTGTTCAGAAGATAGTATTTATTTTTTCCGTAAAAATATATTCTATATTGTTTAAGAGGCAAAAGGGTAATTAGTCGCCTGTATGACTAAATGATATGTAACTCACAGACTGATAAACGATTCCATAGAAAAGGACAAGTTTAAAAGCTCCAATCAAAACGAGAAATTGTGAGATGTGTTTTAATATTATTAGGTTAGGTTTCTGATCTAAGATTTTATAATGACCAAATAATAGTTACCTCCAACCAAACCTAAGATCGGTTTATTTTTTATGGATCCGCTTCTACAAGTTAGTCACTGCATTTTCAGTATCTGATTTCTTCATTCGTCACCGCTCCTGTTCCTCCGCACAAGCATAAAAAGTGGGAAGTCGTGTGTAGCAACTACGATTGGGTCTTACAAAAGACAAAATAATGACGCCATATTGTCGAGATGTCAACGTACTGATTCTGTTGACCCCGCATGAGCAGAAGTGCAATGCAGACATTAACACATTCGCATATCTTATCTATGCAGGAACATGCACTTGTATTTATTCTTACAAAATTGATAAAGTTGCTCTCTAAGTAGCTCAGTATTGCTTATATGATAATCTTATGTTTTTATTTCTTATGTGTTAACATTCACCGTCAATGTCGTATTGGTCTATGTTTTACATGAAGCCATATAGTACAAAATGGCTTCAGGTGTAAACGCCGGTGACGAAGAATATTTGATAGGATCGGATAGTGCTGATGAAATTTACAACCCAGTTGTTCTAAAAACATTTAAATCTGGAATTGATATGGTTACTTCTATCGCGTTTGGTACGGATGAGGAGTTTGGTGGTTACTTCGCACTTCTTTGTTATTCAAATAAACACTTGGCGATGTTTAGTTACAATGGCGATTTAAAAAAGAATGTAAGTTTACGTGGTTTACAAAAGAGTGGTGAAAAATATTGCATCCGTGATATTTCCTCTTACGATTGCCATCAAATATTTATTACTGCAGATTGTGTAAATTGCGGTGGTTCGAATTTGCTTTTATTCAATGAAAACTTTGACAAAATAGAACATTTGAGGGACTCCGCTGTTATTAATAACAAATCCACAATGAATAAGACGGGCCATATCATCACTGGCATATGTTTTGTGAAGTCATTTACTTTAAGTGTATTATTGAAAAAGAAAATGTTTACTGGTAAATTGGCCATTTGCTGTGTAGATGCCCTATCGTATGAACAAACATCAGTCAGCAGAAGATATGTAATGCAAGTTGAATTGAGTTTTGCTTCTGGAACATGGCTCGAACCACTCGTTGTTTTTCCTAATACACTGATAGAATTCAAAGATGAAAAGAAGAAAGAAAGACATTTCACCTTTCCAAAGCGAATCAGACTTAGTGATCTTGGTGATATGTGGATCATTGATCGGAAGAGTTCATGCAGTGGAGATGTTAAAGTATTTCAGAAACGAGATGATAATCCCCCTATTTTGAAGTTTGTCTATCGGGGTAACCCTGGTACAACGTTTGACCCAATGGACTTGGAAGCAAGTCAAGAAATTATGGTTATATCTGACTGCAGTAACCATAATGTACACCTGGTTAAAAACGATGGCACCTTTTTGATACACGTGATGACCGGAAGTCAAAGACTTCAGTATCCAAGGGCGTTATGTGTTGACGCTTCTGATAGGATTTGGGTTGGTTGTAATGATGGAACAGTTCATATTCTAAAATTTCGTGATGCGTTTGAAGCCTGATATATTATTAATATTATTATTATTTAAAAATTTGTTTATTTTGTTCATAGACTGTAGATCAATTTGGTCATGTCAAGATTTTGGCATTTACTAGTTTAACTTAAATGTTAATAAATTGTATTGTATATACCTATAAGTGTATTCTTTTGGGTCTTAATAATTTAAATGGAATTTTAATTATTTAATTTAATTAATATACAGAAGAATATTTACATTTTTAATTGATCATTTTCTTGAATATTAACTTAAAATACTGTGAACCTAGATTGGCGATACTTAATTGTTTTAGAAAACGCCATTGGATTTTATTTCTGATATTGTTTTTATTTTTATTCATTTATTTTATAATTAATAATAATTTTCATTTACGGATATATTTTATTTTTCTCTTTACCCTGTCTTTATTATAACATTTCTGTTGGGTCTTTTTCTTTTTCAAATTAATTTTAACACAAAGGTATAAAGAATGAGAAGGTTTCGCATTGGAAAGATATGTTCTTAGTTATTACACAATAAATAATTAGAACAATAAACTCAAGTTGCCTCCCTTTTCACTGATTTTATGTATTGCCTCAACATTGGCATAGGGTTTTTATACAGGGCCTGTAGTGTATGTGGGGTATATGTTTGTATGTAGAGTATATGATCTAAGGGAGATAATTAGGATGTTATACTGTAAGAGTGTTATTCCTCGACTTATATAACGAGTGCTTGTGTAATAAATGGTTGACTGTCATTGTGTTTGTTTTGTATCGTGACTAATCTGCTGACAATCACCTGTAGATAAAAAAGGATCTATGTGGATAATGAACTTAAGCGCGCTTATTGATTGCAGTATCCCTCACCGTCAGGCCTACGTGCTAATCCTGCTTCGGCAGATTCTAGTGTGACAGAGTTTGTCATCGTTTGCTGAAGGTATGTGGTTTACTCAAAGAGCTGACTGCCTCTATAGAAGTAAGAAAAGTTTTGAATGGGGCGTAAAAGACCATTATTCAGTCCAACTGTATAGTTTATAATTAGTGTTGTCTTGTGACATCTTTAATTGTTTTATTTTAAAAAAATCTAAAGTAGTCCACATCAGTAATAAAACACTTTATTCAACCCCTCCCCATATTAAACGATATGTAAATTCTTTGTAATTTTTTATTTACAGAATTGTTTTAAATGATTCTGTGAATATTAATCTTTGCAAATTAATTTCAAATTGATTAAGGTAGTTTTTAAAAGCAAATTCTAATTTGGTTAGTTAGAAACAATATTTTCTCTGCCACAAAGATGTTTATAAACAATAAAACATAAGCGTAATTACTGTTTGAGAGTTCCAAAATACCATAATTAACACAAGTTGTGTCACTTTTCATAGTATTTTTTCAACCCCTCTCCATATTAAACTATACGTAGATTGTTTGCAATTTTACGATTGCAATTTACACACGTAAATTTTATTGCAAAATTATTTATCTTCGAAATATTTAAAATGTTTCTGCATTTTTAAATCTCTTTAGTTTCTCAAAATTACAAATTGTAACTGCTGAACTCATTGGCTTACTACCTGACCATACCTCAAAATATATACATAAGAAGTTATATCTAAAGGTTAACTGCTTGTTGTTCTCTAGATGCCTTGCTTTAACTAGGAATAAGATATTACGGGGCTATAGCTACACATTAACACCTTGCTTCCTGTCCATACAAAACACCTTGCTACCTGATGAGTTATATCGATACTTTAACTATCTGCTACAGGAATTACAGGTAAGGAACAATACTATTTGATAATTATTGTTCCCGATAGTACAATAAAAACACAACAGGGCATTTACTTTAGTGTACGTTCAGGATTGCCTTAATTTTCAATGAAAAAGATAGTACTATAACCAAATTTCTGGATATCAACTTATGTGTCAGTCCAAAGTCGGGTTGTTTGTAATCAATGATTCGAAATTATATTTTTAAAACGGTACTGCAAATGTACCTAAGAATACGTCAAAATTTTATAATTAGTTGCCTAAGTAGTACTATAAACATACTAAAAAAATAAAAGTCGCCGGAAGTTTATATTTAGTGACATTGATAGTACTATAACAACACTACACGGAATGTACTTAATAGTAAACCCAAAGTCTGGTATCTTGCAATCAGTACTCCAAGTAGTACTATTACCTTGCCACTGGACATTTAATCTGGTGTCAGTCAAATGTTGGGAACTTATTATTAGTCCAATTATGTATTTCTTTTGTATTCTGCCTGTGAAGAAGTTCTCATTTTCCTTGTCATATATCATCATTGGGCTGATGTGAGGTTTTTCCCATGCAATCTCTCTTCTATATATCGATCACGATGGGTTGGCACATCCGGGCTTGTGCGTTTGCACATGACGAGTTGGCACATCCGGGCACGCCGTGCCCCATGTTAATCATTGTAACTCGTAAAACACCATTAAACAATGTGACAAATAATTGTAACAGATTGGTAACATTGGTAGAAATAAACTACTATGGTTACCGATGAGAGATTTTTATCGGCGATATAGGTTGCTTAGGCTACCGATGCACATGAGCATGGATAGATTGGTAAAATTGCATTTAAAAATGGCGTCTATGGATATATCATTTTAAGACAAGCAGGTTCTGAATAAACGAGGTAGCTTTCTTAAGCAGCAAGATAAAAAATAATCATACGAACCAATAAGTGTTCAATAAAGAACATTCACATGATGAAAGGACATCTTTAAGCATCCTTAAAACATCCTTAAATATCTCTTTAAGGACCTTTACGGGGGCTTTAAGGATTCCTTAAAGATTCTTAATGGAACTGAAATTTTAAGGATCTTTAAGGAAGCTTTAAGGATCTTTAAGGAAAAATTTATATTTTTTCTTTTTTTTAAAAAAAAGCAATAAAACATTATTTTTATCATGATCTTTTTTAAAATTTTATTTGAAAAAACTATTGCATTTATTTATTTTGAATAAATTAATTTTCTTTTTATAATTTTTTAATTATAAGTTTTTGATTTTATTTTTATTCATTTATTACATTTTTTAAATTTCATTGGATGCTTATTATTTAAAAGAAATTACAATAAATTTTATCATTAAAAATTTCATTAGTTATCCGCTCCCACTTGGAATCGAACCCTGGTTCCTCAAGTTAGGAGTCCATCACCTTACCTATGTAGTTATGGAACAGATGATACTGATGTTGATAATTATAAAATATGACCCTAACAATATGCAAATAAGATCACGTGACTGAAAGAAAACAAGTGGGACATTTTTCATTTATTTGTGAAAATTTTCTTTTGTTTCTACTAAAATATCTCTTACAACAAAAGGATCAAATCAATTTTTATTTATTCATTTTTATAAAATTTTCATATAGAATTTGCTCCAGTCATCATTTCTATCTATATATAGAATTTTAATTGCATTAAATTAGATAAATCATGTGTTCATAGGGTGGCATTCCAAAAATTACCTGTAATATACTAGTAAATCTAACAACATTAGCAAGATGATGTTTAATTAATCACTTAATTATGTTGATGACATCTGTTCTTTCTAACTCCTTTTACTTAAAAATTATTATTTTTTATATGTAATAATTAGAGATGTAATTGATACAGAAGAAGCAGTATGTTAACTATACAAACAGCTTTTGAATTAAATAATTGGCCATCATGTCCAAAATAAATAAATAAAAAATAAGTAAATAAATAAATGTGGTCTTTCCGAGTCTATTATTCAACAAAACAGGAAACAAAAATTAACAGTAGATTTTTTGCTGGAATCTGCACTACACATAATATATTAAGGTACTAGTATTATTCAGAAACTTCCGGTGCGCGCGCGCGCGCGCGCGTGTGTGTGTGTGTGTGTGTGTGTGTGTGTGTGTGTGTGGATTACCTATTCTTCACCGTCAAGTTGCGAATAAAATACAGTAAAAGATAATGGTCACAAAACTGAATACATAGAAACGGAGAGATGTTTTTTAAATTCTTTTACGGGCAAGTCAAGAATTCAATGTACAAGACAGAGAGAGGTTAACTTTATTGCACTTGAGTTGATCGAGAGAGAGTTAGAGAGAGTGGGGGGAGCTGAACATTTTTGAGAGAGAGAGAGTATCAGTGTGTGTTTCAGAGAGAGAGGGTGTAGCAAAACGAACTTGATGTGAGAGAGAGAGAGAGAGAGAGAGAGAGAGAGAGAGAGAGAGAGAGAGAGAGAGAGAGAGAGAGAGAGAGAGAACGGAATACATCGAGGGAAAGAGAGACAGAGGTAGAGAAAGATCAGCAGAAACTGAATGCTTGATTTGCATCTATGCATAACACTAACCCCCATGAAATACCGTTAATTACTTTATCGATCTGATTAAAACACGGGTTGTTTACCTGTACTGTGAAAACTGCACATTCGTTATCTAATCCATAAATGAGTTAAAAAACAAGTATTATTAGGAAACTGCATACGGCTCCTCTACACAAATTAATGTAGAAATAAGAATTTAGACAGATTTATCTATGTCCCCATGTCGTATAATTTACAAAAATTTAAAATATACTAAACACAAATCATACTTCTTAATGAATGGAATAGCCATCGTTCCATTAATAATTGAAAAAATGAGTTTTTATGAAACATCTTTAAGGATCCTTAAAGCCTCCTTAAAGATCCTTAAAATTTTAATTAAGGATCCTTAAAGGTGTCCTTAAAGATCCTTAAAGGTGTCCTTAAAGAGTCATTTCAGATTCATTAAAGATCCTTAAAGATGGAATGGCTTTAAGTAGGATTTAAGGCACCTTTAAGGATCTTTAAGGACATATTTAAGGATCTTTACGGATCCTTAAAGATCATAAAAGGAGGGGGTTGGTCTTGTAATTTTGAATTGTTTCAGAAATAAATGATAAAATATATATATTTTTCTATTAAAATGTTATTTAAATATCAATAAATTAGGTCATTTTTCTTTATATGACCTTCCACATGCAAAAAGGGCCCTTAGGTCAAAAATTTGAGAATGTCACTTTTTTACATATTTTTGAAGAACCAACATTGGGCTATACAAAACTAGTTATAAAAGTGAAATCATCCAACCAGTTTTGTAGAAATTGCATAAAAACACAAAGCCATATTTTTTCACAGACTGTATTTATTTCATTCAAAATGTGTTTTTGTATTATTTCGACAATTGTTTGATTTTTTTTTAAATTAGCAACATGTTGGTATATTTAGCTAATTATATCTATGAATTCTGAGAGGATGCGATAAGACCATTCTTGAAGATATTATTATAATATGATATTTGGTTGCTATGGCAACCAATTTGAGCTTTGAACACAAAAGAAGTAGAATAAGCATTGTATTTCTCTAAGTAAAAGTCTATTTGATTCAAAAATTTAAAAACAGGTATAACATCTGCCTTCCACTATGAAAAATATCAAAGAATATTACCCAACACAAGCTTTAAAAACATTATCAAACTATACATTTGTACAATAAAAGAATTTTTAAACAAAACTGTCTGACATTATTATTTTATATCAGATACATTTTAAATTTATCGATTGTCAAAAATTTAACATATTTTAATATTTTCAAAAGGAATATTCTAATTGTAGTCTATAATATGAAGGTTACTAAAAACAGAAATACAAAAAATTTGTAAAATATTTATCTACATAGTTTATGTAAATCATCATGGATGCTAATAGTTTCCATGACAACCAGAGTTTATGTAATGGTTTCCATGACAACCAGAGATCAAAACCACAAAATTCTAGCAAAAAGTTTGTTTTGAAAATTCTTATCTTCAATCCTATGCTATTGATACATACAAAAGTTCTAAGACTTAGTTTTGAATTTAAACATATCAATTTTTCAAATTCACCATATACAAGACAAGGTTCTCAACTTAAAATGTGCTATGTACTAGTAAATAGTATAAAGTTTTACTGTAAACAATAAAGAACAAAGATAAGATTCTGAGGAATTTTTATAAACTGTTAACATAAATTAAAATGTAAACTAAATTACTCTGACTTTTAGCATGAAAAATAAGAATTAGCAGTAAAACACACAATTTTGTATGACCTTGGTCAATAATAAGCAAAATTTACTAAGCACTGTTCCAGTATCATATAACAAAAATACTATTCAAAAGTCAAAAACAGGGCAAATGCTTTTACAAGTACATGTACATCAAAAATATTCATTCCTCAACTTGTACACCTGTCTCTGGAACAGAAGGCATAGGAGCAGTGATATCCTGCAATCTAGGGGGAATGAAACCCCTTATATTACGATACAAGTACCACTGCCTAGTGGCTGACAAACCAGCAGACTCAACTCTACTAGGTAAATCTCTGTTTACTGACTTCCCATTCTTAAGAATACAAACTCTTTTTTCTTCAGAGTCAACAGACTACTTTACAATAACATACCCAGGGTCTGAAGCAGAAAATATGAAATGGAAATACTTCCTTACATTTGGTATGGGCTTAAAATAGTTGCTGAGAAAAATTTTCCAATTTCTCCAAACCCAACCATTGCCTGACTCTGAGTATACTTTAGTGCTACAGTATTTACAAGAATTAAGAATAACATCTGCTACCTGCATGACAGTATCAACATCATTTTTCCTAAGTTTCTGACGACCAATCCCAAACATTCCATCTATTTGGCACCTAGCATGATAAGGCTGTAAAAAGTGCAAGTTTATCTCTTTATGGTACCCAAGAATTGTTCGCCAACAAAAATAACCAATTACAGTCTGATTTTTATTTTGACCCCCACAATTATCACAATTAATAAAACAGTTCTCTTCACCATTACTATGATGTGAAAAAAAGTCATCAATCATAGATACAACAGCACTTGAGGAATGGCTGTTTGCATTATCCGAACCCATTGAGTCACCTTCTGTAAATATATAATTAAACATATGTGACTTTCCATCATTTAAAATGCCAAACCAGTTCACTTTCAATGGTGTCTTGTAATAAAGTGCACCCTCCTGTCTGACATGTCCAGGAACAAGTACTGGCTGAGCAAAGTCAAATGTATAGTGGATACACTTCATATCCTCTCCTCTTATACCACTTTTATGCTCAGCTTCAGCAGCTTTGCATCTGAAATAGAGTTTTTACAAGTTTTTATACTACTGATTATTAGGAAATGTTTTAGTTATTTAATATTATTTTATTACTTTATTTTAACGAGTTTTGGCTGTCAAAAATTGGCCATACATTTTAGAAATGGAGTATTGTAATCTTGGGGAAGTCATAAATGAAGCTTAACAATATAGTTTTTCTCTAGTCAGCTGAAATGTCTATTTCCAAAATTTATGAATAAATCCGATCATTTTTTTTAAAAAAAGAGATCAAATTCAAATGATACTCATTTACATATTATCTTATGCTGGCCTATCTAATATCAACTATCTGCTTAATACAGTGTTGGGAAAATTCAATCAGTCCATTAGCAACTGGTAGCTTTTTCAACA
Organism: Tegillarca granosa; assembly: GCA_029721355.1. Lineage (NCBI taxonomy): Eukaryota > Metazoa > Mollusca > Bivalvia > Arcoida > Arcidae > Tegillarca > Tegillarca granosa. The sequence goes on along the minus strand of CM056612.1, from coordinate 3,261,011 downwards.
GAACTCTTTATAAAATCATTAGAAAATGGTGAAAATTACAAATCAGGGATAGTAGGAATTTTAACCAAGTAAAGACAGCTGGTTGATGCCACATACAATGCATGTCGAAGCAGATTTTAAAATTATAACATAAATCAATTTAAACCAGTTTTCACAGACTTCAAGATGTTGACTAAGGCAAAGTAGTAAACAATACAAAAGAAGTACACAAACTTGTTAATCTTCTCAGTGAACCTTATCAGGGTTATCATACTTATTATTACCTTTGCTTATAGTAATCTCTTTCCTTCTGAGCTTTCTGAATATGTTCTGCAAAACTTTGAGCTAAATTCAACTTCTCATCTTCTGTATCAACCTTTAAACACATAAAAATTTATGAGAACTTATCTAATGACATGCTATGTGGAACAATTATGTTTTTTGTAAAATTTTATTTTTATAGCTGATGTTGCCCAATTATGAACTTAATATGAAATTTAATCAACGAGTTCAAGACCACTTATATTAGTATTAGGTTCTTATAATAATAATAATAATAATAATAATAATAATAATAATAATGATAATATAGAAGAATAAAATAATCATTCTCTTTATGTGACAGTTATTTCACATATCATGTTATAGCAAAACAACTGTGTACTGGTGGTTATAGTATTTGACAAAAACATGTATTTAAAAGCAATGCTGTATCTTTTTCTCCATTATATATAAATATAATTTTATGAGTCTTTTAAGAAAAATTATTTCATCAATTATTGCAGCAAATGTTTTATTGCTTTGGTGTAAATGAATAAAAGTTATAATCATAAAGCTTTACATTAGTCTATTTTTAGATAAATAACTCATACTTTTAAACAAAAGATATTTATATTTAAATTTACCTCTTGTAACTCCTTCCTGTAATTTTCACATATGTGACAAACATCAGTTCTAGTTCTCATAAACTGAACATGTGGCACACACTGCTTCCATAAACTTCGAAAAGTACTCTCACTAACACTTCGAAAATCCATCTCTCCTGCTACATCTAAATATTTCTTACGTATAGAGTCATATGTTTCCTGTGCTGGTAAGTAAATTGGTGGAATAATATCATTTACACCTCTAGAATATGGCTGTGGCATTCCATACCTGTCTGCATATCTAAAATTACAGAATATGAAACTACATTATAAGAAATCAGGTCAACATTTTATGGAAGATGCATTTTTAATCAGTCCATCTATTTTTAATTTGTGTAAACCCTATGTGTTAGCTGTTAAAAAGAAAAATAATATGTAGTCAAATGCATCAGAAACTTGTAAAAATACCAAAATATGTATACAACTTTCTGGTATACATCTACCTTAATTTAAAGTCTTAAAGAATTCTGATGTTGGAATGATATTTTAAGTGTGAGATACTGAATTTGGGACAATTTTGTATTTGTTTTCCTGGTAATTTACTAATTTTCAAAATTGCCAAACATATGTACATATTTTTCAGGTACAAGTTTCTATGTGTTTTTACAGAATGGTACAAAAATGAACTTTTTTATCTGAAATATTCTTCAAAATATTTGTAAATTAATTTTCAATAAATTAATAATTTTTTTCAGATATGTTTTTTATCTGGTATAAACATTTTAATGTTTTGATTAATTCACCCAGATCATAATTTTTATATATATATAAATCTTGAAATAAATTGATATTGAAATATACTTAGTTTTAAATTGTATAGAAATGTAAAAAAAAAATCAAACTAAAATTATTTCAATGGCCTGGGCAAATTTCAACTTGTTTTTATTTTATTACTTTAATATATTGAACAAGAAAAATCATTACCCAATTAAAAACTGCACAATGTTCTTGACATCTTCATATTTCAGGGCATTATGAGGCATCTTCCCCTTATTTCCATGTGTCCTTGGCACCACTCCATGAGTATAAAGGTGTTTCCTCAGATTCTTCAAATATTTACTTGAAATGTTTTTAATGTAAATGAAACAGTCAGCACACACAGTCTCATTATCAAACTGGTAACTAAAGCGATGGCGTTTTCTGTCTCCCTTACTTGTGGTGTCTCCCCTGCTTAGTCCACAGGCCTGTAATTGTCCTAAAATTATCAAATCTCTCTCCCCCTTTTCAAGTTCTTGCATATTCAATCGGTTTTCAAGTACTCTTTTTGCATCTAACTTCTTTATACAACCTGATTTACATGAATGGGACTGGACACTTGCAAGCTCAGCGTCTGACATATCCGAACCTGTGCACGTTGTAGAAGAATCATCTGCATCTGATTGACTAGACAAGTAATCTCTGATTCTCGACTGAACAATGGAACTATCAATACTTGCCGCTGCACATTCAGTTTCATCCTGGTTGTCATTATCATCACAACTGTCACTTTCAGTTAAACTGGAACGGTGATGTCTTCGGGATTTCACATCAGATGTAGACTGGTCAAAATATTCATTTACAACATAAGAAATGTCACCTGAGATATCAGGATGTGTAAATGAAACACCAATATCTGGGGGTATATCCATTTCTACTTCATTTCTCCGTGAATGTTGTCCAAAATCAGATAATCAAAACGTAAACAAATCTGGTTGTTGATGAAAACGACACACTTACTTCCGGGTCAATTTTGAGGACGCTTGAATTACTGCCCTTTTATTACTAAAAATAACTCTTTTTATAGGTCACGCATCTATTTATTATTACAGGACGAAAGTAAAAAAGCTTGTACAGAGATTTGGACCAAAATTTCTTCATTTTTTTTGTATTTAATACGACTTTGAAGTTTTGAAACGTAAAACCCGGAACATAAAATTTGGCGCTTTTTTGTATTGCAAATTCTACTGACGTTTTCTGCATTTTGATTGGATTTTTTCTAAGGGCCCTTTTCGCGTACGGAACGTCATATTTAAAATTCACTAATGTTCTTCAATGTTTTTTCATGGTCTGGTTCGGATAAATTTAAGTTCTTAAATTTTTAAACATTATTCGAAATTTTTTCAAATAGGCAAAAATGTGATAAAAAGTCTTCTATATTGTACTGCGGAAAAATAATTGATTAGGATCCACAATTCTTATACTATTTAATGAAATTCATAAAAAATGGATTTGTTGTGCTGGTCTTTTTTTTTATTTTTATTATTATTTTTTTTTATATATTTGACACAAGTACATATCATATATATATTACATATACATATCACCAATAAGAATATAGTTCATTATAAAAACTGTACATATACAGTAAGACCTGTTCATGAAGGTAACTAGCAAAAAGTGACCTTACACACAGGAGACCCCCATATATGGGCACAAATAGGATAAATTATAATATTGGTTTTATTTGGTTTTAACCACATGTACAGATACCACTATATACCTTAAAGTATCCTCCAGGACAGGTCCTAGTGTATACCTACTGTACATATATACTTTTGTTGAGGGAGGAGTATAAAAAAAATCTATAAGCTTCTTCATACTGTCTCTCAACACATAAACATATAATAACATGGAAAAGAGTAGAAACAGGGTTAATCTAATCACAAACCTTCTCATACAGCAAGGAATAATAATAATAATAATATTAATAATAATTATAATTATAATTATATTTTACAGCAACTTGTATGTGATAATAAAACACGGCTTAGTTATCATTAAACAGATTCATCCAGGATTTCCAATATTTATCAAAAACTTTCCATTTACATTTTTTGAACATGAGATACTTTTCAATATAGAACTGTTCTTTCAAATAATTTTGCAAGTTTAAAATGTTGACTTCTTTACACTGGGTTTTCATTTTGAAAATGAAATATTTGGTGTGGAGTATTACAAAGTTTGTTACTCTGTTTGCATTAGGGAGTTTGGTTATACCAAATAAAATAGAGGAAAAATCAAGATCAAGGTTGTAGTTTATTTTGTTTTTTATCCAATTTTGTAAGTCGTGCCATAAAGTTTGTATAGGTGGACAGTAGAAAAACATATGCTCAATAGATTCTTTAACATTATCACAGTTTCTACAATTAGCATTAGATATTAAATTTCTTTTTGTAAGGTATGAATTTGTTTCAATAATCCTATGGAGAGTTTTAAATTAAAACCAGCGTAGCATAGTATTTTGTGAAATGTTGAAGGGTATTTTATAAATATTTGACCATTGGTGTTTTGAAAAGAAAATACCTTGGTCTTTCCATCTTAACTGACTAGTGGGTGTAATGGCCTTATTTGTTGTAAAAACTTGATAAATATCACTGCACCCTTTTGGAGACTTTAGTAAAATACTTATATATTTAGGAATATGAAAAAATGAATGTCTTGTTTGAGTATTATGATAGTTAAATTGATAATTTCTTAGGTAGCTTTTTATTGAAGCTATTAAGCCATTAAACTCCAGAAAATTTGTATTTATATTAAATCTTTTAAGAATGATTCATAATTATAAAGTACTCCTTCAGTATTAAACAGATCAGCTATAATTCTAATGCCATTTTTATAATATATATTGTAGAAAATAGTGTGGTTTTTCACTTTTATGTCTTTGTTGTACCAAATCTCTGTATATAAAATATCATTTGCATTTTTTGGAGAAATGTTATTACAATAATCATAGAATGCATTAAAAACATCTCTCCAAAAATTATTTTTTATAATTTCTGTTAATTTCTGAATATATTCAGATCCCAATTTAAATAGACTTTCCAGTTTAAAATTACATGTATGCATTAAAAGCTTATACCATTTTGAATTTGTAATAGAAAGTCTTCTAATCCATGATACCTTCAAAGATTTCATAAATAAAAAGACATTAGTCATTTTCACCCCACCATTTTCATAATTCTGAATCATGATATCCCTTTTTACCCTGTCAGTGTTTGACTGCCATATAAATTCAAAAAGTATAGTGTTAAGAGTGTTAATAAATGTTTCTGGAAGATTAGGCAGACACAGGAGTAAATATGTTAATTTTGATATAATTAAAGATTTGAGAATTGTAATTCTTCCCAAGACTGTAAGATTTCTTCTACTCCAAGATTTTATCATTTTTTTATTTCTGTAATCTGCTTATTAAAATTTAATGATTCCATTTCATTGATACTGACTGAAAAAGTAATACCTAAGAGTGTAAATTTATGTTCACCCCAATTTAACTTCCATCTTGAATGATGATAGACCTCTTATGAGAACTTCTTACTACCAATCCAAATTACATGTGTTTTTGAAAAATTAATTTTTAGTCCCGATATCTTTGCATAATATTCCAGAACATCAAGAGCTGCATGTAGTGATTTGGCAGATCCGTCAAGAATAAGTGAAGTATCATCAGCATATTGTGATATATTGTACATTTCATTATCAATACAAATGCCTTTTATATCCTTATTGTTTCTAATATAAATACCTGATATTTCTGCACATAGAAGAAAGATATAAGGACTCAAGGGATCACCTTGTCTACAACCTCTATTTAGAGTAAAGAATTTTGATAGAAAACCACTTTGAGTGACTGACGATGTGATGTTATTATAGAAAGTACTTATCCAGTGTTTTATGGAGTTGCCAAAGTTAAAAGAATCTAATACTTGTGCGATAAATTTCCAAGAGATTGAGTCAAATGCTTTTTCAAAGTCGATAAGAAGAAGCATTCCTGGTATATTATTATTATCTGTATAATTCATTATATCATAGATCAGGCGAATATTTTCCCCAATATATCTACCTTTTATAAACCCTGTTTGATCAGGATGGATGAGAGTATCTAAAACTGTTTTTATTCTCTCTGCTATACAGCCTGATGCAATTTTATATGAAGTATTTAAGAGACTTATTGGTCGCCAGTTTTTCAAATATTGCTTGGGTTTATCTCCTTTTGGAATACAGTTTATAATACCCCTTTTTCTGTGTAACTGATAATTCACCATGTGGGTAACCATAGTTTATCGATCTAACTAAAAAATTACCTAAATCTTTCCAAAAAAAATTGTAAAATTCTGTAGTGAAGCCATATGATCCAGGACTTTTGTTATTTTTCATTTTTTTAAGTATGACAAAGCTTCTTCGTCGGTTAATTCCCCATTTAAACTTTCTGACTGTTCATTATCCAGTTTTGTGACATGATATTGGTTTATACTACTTATCCAATCATTACATGAATCTTCTGAATTGCAAGAGTATAAATTATGGTAAAAATGTTTAATCTCAGATAGAATTTCAAATTGTTCGACAATAATGTTGCCATTCTCCTTTTCAATTTTTGGAATTGTTTTATTTGTGAAATTTCTATTCTCTAAATTGCAAAAATATCTGGATGGTTTTTCTCCCTCTTCAACCCATTTTGCTTTAGATCGCAGTATATGACCTCTCATTTTTTCTTCTCTTAGTTTTTTTAGTTCATTTATTTTGCTTTCCAATAGCTCAGGGTTCGGTAAGATATCTTGTTTTTCTAAGTAATCAATTTCTTTTATCAAAGATCAATTAATGAGTTAGTATTTTTTTAATAAAGGAAGAGTAAGAGATAGTTTTTCCTCTTATCTCCATGAGTAGTGTTTCAAAAAACAGCTGATCACTTATTGAAAATTTTAAGTCGGAATTGGAGATTTGTTCAATGTTGTCTAAATTATATACAGGCAGAGCATATTGTTTTTTTTTACCTTTTTAATGACAGTTTTTATAGTTTCAACATAGACTTTATCTTTGAGTAGAGAGTTATTCATTTTCCAAATACCTTTTCCGCGAACAAAGTCATTTAATTTTATTGATAAAACAACTGAAGAATGATCTGTCCTATACCCTAATTCAATATTACATTGCTTAATACTGGGCATAAAATTTGTAGAAACCAAAAAGAAGTCAAGAGGGATTGTTTAATTGGGGTCTTTTTCCTCCAAGTGTAACGCTTTAGATTGGGATAAAACTCTCTGAATGGATCAGTTAGTGAGAAGTCCTCTATTATATCTTTAACTTTTATAGTAGCCTTAGGATTATTTTGATGCTTATAATTAAAAGTGTCAAGTTCTTGATTGAGTACTAGATTAAAGTCACCACAAATAATGTATGTTTGGTTTTCAGATGTGTCAAGTATATTATGTATTTTATCATAAAATTTAGGGTTATCCTCATTTGGACCATATATATTGATTAGGGTCAAACGCTTATCATTAATTGTTAGTTTTAAAGCTAACATATTTCCAGAGTTGTCTGTTTTTGTTTCTAAAATTTTATACGCAAAGTCATTTCTGAATAGGATGGCTACACCACGTGAATTTGATTTAAGTGAATTAAAATAGGAGTCAAAACCCCACTGAGTTCTTACATAGTTCTCTATTTCAGGTACAAAGTGTGTATCTTGTAGACAACATATGTTGTATTTTTTGTAATGTAAATGATTTAAAACATCCCTGCGTTTGTGACTTTCACCCAAGCCTTGACAATTGATAGTGGCAATTGTTAATTCACCCATGTTGTGCTGGTGTTAACCAAATAGGGTAAAAACCATTACAAACATTTTGTGTGCTAGTTAGAATTTCAAATACCAAAAGGAACTTATTTACGTTCTGTGAATACATCTACTCATTGGTAATCAAAATAACCATTAGTACCAATGGAAAATTATAAAAATACCCATAAGTATTAATGGGTGTAATACCGAACGTAATCTATATATGTAATAATCCTAGTAGGAGTAAACTTGAACACTGGCTTGGTAATTCATATATAGGGAGTTTAATTGAACAGCCATGGTGGTGAAGAGACACATGGAAATCAAATACATGAATTAAGAAATTGAGAGTTAAAACGCATTGCAATTTTATTGTGAAGATTCTTGCTTCTGTGTATTATCAAGTTTGTTAACGAAATTTCACAATTTAAAAAATAAAAAAAAAATCAAGAACTTTTAAATACTATGATATTGTTTATAAAATACAGTTGAATCTAGGCGAAACCGGGAAGGGTTACAAATACCCTCTACTAACATTTGCATGGAATATACATATGCGGTATTTTAGCCATGGAGATATAGTACAGTGATGTCCTCATGGAGATTAAGTACAGTGATATAGCCATGAATATTATGTACACTGATGTAGCCATAAAGATAAAGTAATGTCATGTAGCCATGGATATTTTACTATAAATATCTGGCTTTGTAAAGCGTTACCAAAGAATTTATGATACATTATAATACGTTGAATCTAGATTTGACGTTTAAATAAAACTGACTAAATTTGCGAACTTTACGAAAAAGTTACGACCTTTTACCCACCCACAAACATTATTAATAACATCACAATGACAAATATGGTAAAAAATCGACCACTGATCCCAAGGCGGATGTTCTACCACTGAGCCATCAAGGCGGTGCGTAATTTACGATTTTGGGAGCTGAGCTTTTTAAAAATAAGAATACATCTGAAAAAATTCTGCAAAAGCGCTTGCTGCAACCGGAATATAGTCCGATTACGACAACATTTAAAACGTGAGGTTTTATACTTAAAGGAGAAAAACTAATTGTTGAAATTGCTTTATAGTAGAAACTGAATTTTGGTAACGGGTTTCCGTCCTCAATTATAATCTCCGGGAACTTTGTCCATGTTACACAAGTTATAATTGCGTTATACACATGTACAAAACGTATTTTATAGAAATTTAGCAGGTATTTGTTATAAAAAATTATATGGCCGTCATCACAGTATTGTTGATAAGTATGTAGTCACTGTGTCCAAACTTATACTGGATATATTTGACTTACCATAGTTCTTTGTTCCTTTCATTCTCAAAATTGACTTGCACGTGACGGGTGTAGCTAGCTAGACAGTAGGTGCTTACCCTTCCGGAGCACCCGGCCTCACTTCCTTGATGGAAGTTCACGTGTGTAACCAATTTTGCCAGCTTTCACAGTTTTTTGCTTTGTTTTTTGGATTATGGTTTGGACAAGGACTGGTATGTTTGTTTTATTATATATAGAACAAAGTTGATCCTTACATGGTGAAGGGTTGAATTATAATGCAATCACAATCTGAGGTTTACTGTTAAAACTGCTGTAACTTAGTATTTTCTATAAATCCATGATCAAATTGTCTGCAGGAATTAAATCTGATACGTGTATCAAGACTTTTGGTTCTGCATAAATTACTGAATTAAAAGGGATCCTGGATTTTAGGATTATATAACGTTACAATTTATCTCGATCGAGCTTTATTAATGTGCTGAAGCCACTTACAACAAGAACAAAGTGAATGTAATCGATAAGACCTACTATACACTTACAACGATTGAAGCAGACAGCAACCCAGAACTCTCGAGTTCCGAATTAGAATTAATGTTGTTCATATTCAGTTATTATACTATGTTGAACAACAATATACATGTATTTAATAATAAGAGTTTATGTTGTTGTTTTTTTCTATTGAGAAACATCTGTTTGGTGTACACGTCCACATACAGTATCGCATAAGATCGATGTTAGACATTTCTATTGATCGTATGTGTATGTATGACTTAAAAGGGCTGTTCGATATGTTATATGTATTATTAGATATCTTTTAAGTATTCAACTCAAATAGTAGAATTAACATTACATCACTCCAAAGCATTTTTCGCGGTTTTGAATACATAATTTCAAAATTTTCAAATTTCACGTAAAATACGTGAGGTAGACCTCTGAGGCACTGACTAATGGCATGGTCATGGGTTTGTTGGGACTTGTGATGAATACTAGATAAGAACGTTTTTAGTTTTGGAAATAGGAAAAAATTGCATGGGATAGATCAGAAGAATATTATGGGTGTAGCATGACGATAACCTTCTCAGACTTAAAAAATGCTTCAAAAGCTCAGATGTATGTGATGGAGCATTATACTGAAGTAGACGAGGATGCCAAAATCCTGACACAGATGGTCGTTTAAGATAAAATTTCTTGATCTTTTTAATATAACGTCTGGGTTATACCGACCTTTTACACTTTTGCCATTCGACAACGTAATTTGTTCGGCTACACCATCACATGAGAAGAATATGCAATAAAGAAACTTCTTTGTGCCTATGCTTCTTTTGGCAACTACAGACCTTCTATTTTGTTTAGTTAACTATATTTTCTTACTGGTTCGAAATATTGAACCTATGTTTCGCCACCAGTAACCATGTTTGCAAATTGTCTTTGATTGAATTGATGAAACATTTTGAACAAATGCTTGGAGTTTTGTAGTCGTATACGTTTTTGGTCTTAACCAATACATGCAGGATCCATCTTGCAGAAATCGTTCGTACTTTCAAAATACGCTCCAACATGGAAAGCATCCGTGATAGCGATATGCCAACAGAATTAACAATATCAAGAATCGGATATCGCCATCACTTCCAATGATTTTCCTGACTTTTGCCTTGCCTGTTACAGTAACAGTTCGACCAGATTTTGCTGCATCTTTTGAGGATTCTTTGCCAGTAAAAATTTTTTTTCTCCACCTATGAACTGTCTCATAAGATATCAGACCCATAAAACTGCTCCCAATTCAGTAAACAAACTATATTACCCAATGGCCGAGTTTTGTTCAGTTTTTCTGTAGGCCCTAATTTCTTCAATATTCTCAAACCGTTTCCAAACCATTATAACAACAGTGGTTAACGATTGGCTCTATTGAAATGGCTATAATCTAAAATATGTGGAGCTAGGGACACGAGTAAATACTGTTTGAAAGGTATTGATTAAAGTTATTCAGGCGTATCACCACCAACGAAATCGTGCGCAATACACATTAAATATCAGAAAGCTCTCGTATATACCTACAGTGGATAAGATCAATCAATTAAAACTCTATTTTCTGAAATTTTCGGTTTTTTCTTCATCATCCTTTTCATTAAATGCACTGTCGAAAATATTATTTTAACGACAATCTGGTCATAAGAAAGGTTAGTGTAAATTTTGGCCTAAATATATTGGATTTATGGTCTGGTCTCAAAAATTATTAAGAAGGGGAATGGATTCAATTAATTTTACTTTTTATGAAGGCGCTCTTTCATAAATCAGTGCTAAAATGGTAGAAATGGCCAGGGAAAATTACGGAACCGACCCCGAGAATTGACCTAACAATCTCATAAACAACCGCTCCGACCCGAGGAGAGGAGGTGTTGGGCTGAAACCTCGGCCGAAAAAACTTTTAATAAGTGAGAGATACTACTTTATGTGTGTGCTGCGGTCTGTATTTATATATCTGTGAAGACGAACCCGTGGTATTGTAGTGTATCTGCTACATGTTGTGTCTGGTGTGTAGAGGTAATTGTGTGTAGTTGGTTGTGTCTAGGTTTGTTTACATCTCTTGCTTTATATATATAACGGTTTCAATTATTGAATAATATTTATTGTCAAGTAGATCCAAATACCTGTCAAAGTCATTGAACCATGCCTTATACAAATATGATACCTAACGGTACCTGGTAGTTAATTTTGCATAGCACTACTCTCTTTATTATTTTTTTACATTGTTGAATAACAATACATGCCAGTAAGACCTACAATAAAGTGGTCAACGGTCACTGACCATTGTCTTGTGTTAAGACAATACCAGGTAGCACCTGCCACTTTGTGAAAGATCTCGCGATAATGCTTTTAATAAAGTTATATATACAAACTTCACCAATATTATCTAATACAATGACCGAATGGTTTAATAGAGAAAATATTTTATAACTCCGCTGCTGGTGGAGTAAACTCCCAGAGGGTATCCATAACTCAGTAGACAGTACTTTGTGCTGTCAGAAAATATACCTTTAAGCAAGTTTTCATCCTTCTTCTTTTTTTGAAATTTGAAACTAAGGTTTGTTCCCTCATGTAAAGCATTCCCTAGTTAGATTTGGATTCATATAATTTTGGAACTTTAGATTCAGTAATTTTCAACTGTTTAGCTTATGTTTTTTTATCTATCAAACTTTTCGTCCCCTAGTGTCTCTAATAAGAAACGATTTTCCGAAATGTGCACATATGGCAGATAAAAATGTAACTGATATTGTGATATATATTTGTTTATGTTCATTATATATTTATATCATTACATTGGTGTTTTATTCCCTACTTGGCCCCAGGTGCGCTTAAGTGCAAGAGATACCTAAAACACGTTAGCATATACGACTCTTATCACTCATAAAGGAACTTATTACTCCTTAGAAAAGTAAAATTAGCTAAATAATTACTAATGTTAATCGATAGTTTTTATTTCTTATGCGTTAAAATTCACCGTCAGTGACGTATCAGTCTATGTTTTACATTAAGCCATTTACATATGGTACAAAATGGCTTCAGGTGTAAACGCCGGTGATGAAGAATATCTGTTAGGATCAGATAGTGCTGATGAAGGTTACAATCCAGTAATTCTGAAAACATTTAAATCTGGAATTGATACGGTTATTTCTATAGTGTTTGGTAAGAATGAGGAATTTGGTGATTACTTCGCACTTCTTTGTCATTCAAATAAACACCTGGCGCTATTTTGTTACAATGGCGATTTTAAAAAGAATGTGGAATTGAAGAGATTGTTACCTGATGTTAAAAAGCAAAATGTCATACGTGATATTACCTGTTATGATGGCCAACAAATAGTGTTTACCACACAATATTATGAAAGCGGCGGTTCAAGTCTGCATTCATACATTAATGTCTGTGACAAAATAAATCAGTTTGATGACTCGTCTGTTATAAATGACGCATCTCTAATGAATATAACAGGTCATATCATCACTGGGATATTTGTTATACTGCCATTTCATTTTCATTTTCAGGATACTACAGGACATGCATGGTATTCAACAAATCAGGTGCGGTCGTATAAAGGTAAATTGGCCATTTGCTATGTAGATGCCCCATCATATGAACTAACATCAAACAGCAGACGATATGTAGTGGAAGCTGAAGTGTTTCTTCACTACCTTTTAAATAATGAGACACCTCAACTTGGGGTAAGGTATGATTTTTGGAATTCAAATTGCAGTGTTTGTCCTAATACACTGATAGAATTCAAAGATGAAAAGAAGAAAGAAAGACATTTCACCTTTCCAAAGCGAATCAGACTTAGTGATCTTGGTGATATGTGGATCATTGACTGGGAAGAGTCCATACAGCGGAGATGTTAAAGTATTTCAGAAACAAGTTAATAAACCCCCTATTTTGAAGTTTGTCTATCGGGGTAACCCTGGTACAACGTTTGACCCAATGGACTTAGAAGCAAGTCAAGACACTATGGTTATATCTGACTGCAGTAGCCATAATGTACACCTAGTTAAAAACGATGGCACCTTTTTGATACACGTGATGACCGGAAGTCAAGGACTTCAGTATCCCAGAGCGTTATGTGTCGAGTTTTTTTATAAGATTTGGGTTGGTTGTAGATGGAACAGGTCATATTCTAAAATTTCGTGATGCGTTTGAAGCCTGACTTATTATTATTATTATTATTAAAAAATTTGTTTGTTTTGTTCATAGTCTGTTAATCTATTTTGTGATGTCATGATTTTGACATTAACTCGTTTTACAGAAATGTAAATTGTATATTGTATTGTGTATATCTATAAGTGTATGTTTTTTGGGTCATAATAATTTCAATCCCATTCTGGGAGATTCTAGTGTGACAAAGTTTGTCAGATCGTTTGCTGAAGGTAGGTGGTTTACTCAGGCCAGTGAACAGAAAAACTGACTGATACAGATGGCAATTTTTATAAATATGAAGAATTCTGTACCAATGTCAGTTTCAAACCAAATCATCGAGATTTTAGTGGATTAATACGCGTTATTCCATCAGTATGGAAAAATGTATCAAATATAATAGAGAAAATAAATTACAAAATATTTCGACTGAATGTTATAAAAAGAACCAGGAAGTATCTTTATGGTGTTTTCATTGAAAAGCTGAAGTTTAAAGATAATTCAGCGTGTTTCCTGCAACATCAATGGAATTTTTGCTGAGATAAACAAACTATGAGACAATATTTATATAAATCCATTCAAAATCACGAAATATATACCAAACTCCACTCTTTCCAATTCAAAATCAATCATAGAATTCATTTTACAAATTGTAGACTAATGAAATGTAAATTAATAAAAACAGAACTTTGGCACTTTCTGTGGTGAAACAAAGTAAACTAATCTTTTCGAATGTCAGTTTGTCAAAAATATATAATCAATAACTACTATTTGAAGATAAATGTAAAAGGATCTATCAATAATATATTTTGGTGTTACCCAAGAATTTTTAAATAAAAAAAATAAAGATATCCTTTCGTGTTTTTAGGTATATATATATATATATATATATATATATATATATATATATATATATATATATATATATATATATATATATATATATATATATATATATATATAGTGCAACTTCCGAAAACCGGCCCTTCTAAAAACCGATCACCTCCACATACCGAACACGCCGAACAAGTCCCGAATTTATCCTTCTTTGTTTTTTATTAAAATAAACTTCTATAAACCGGTCCCTCTGAATTCCGAACACCGGCCTTGTTTAAGTGCCGAAATCATGTAACATCTTAATAATCTACTTCCGAAAACCAGCCTTTTGGAGTCGAAATGCATCAATGAACCGTAACGGACAGGTGATTTTCTATCTGCTAATCCG
>CM056612.1:3177421-3246273 GCA_029721355.1 Tegillarca granosa | reverse complement strand
AAAAAGTAACGTTATATTCTCTGATATGATTACATACCCATGTTGTCCATGATTCTCAAATAGTCTCTTCGGTGTCCTGGCCAGTAACCGGAAGCATATTCATGTAAAATTGCATCTATTATTATCTTCTCAGACTCCATGCCAATTAAATGCTTGCCGTTTTGTGATGCTATTTTTGGAATGTTGGCGATGAATTGGTCATTTGTGACGCTGTAGCTAGGATATTTACTCGAATTAAACAATTCATACAATAAATAGTATGATCCTTCATTAAGATTAACACCAACTAAATAATCCTTTTTACTAAAATTTCCTTTTTTCATATAATCATATGGTGATTCACTAATGAAATAATTATCTATAGTTGGTGCAAAAGGCCACGTGTAAAATGTATACGGTAGTCGCCATTGGTAACTAGTCAACTTACTGGCATTGGTTGATTTAAGACACGTGATAATATCGAAAACACGTGATCTCTTACAGTCAACAATATCGGCTAGGCCTAAAGCATACTGTTTGGCAATATCCGGCGGCTGATAAGCCATGTTGCTTAGGAAAGACGCACTTTGCAGAATTCCTCTTTGAAAATATTTATTAGACAATGATGACATCATGTGAAAATTAACACTTGCTGCCCCGGCGCTTTCTCCAAATAATGTGATACTTTCTTTGTTTCCGCCAAAACTTTCTATATTATCGTAAATCCACTTAATCCCAACAAATTGATCCAGTAATCCCATATTTCCTGGTGCCAGATCACTTCCTAAATACAAAAATCCTAAGACTCCCAATCTATAGGATATCGACACTACAATGACGTCATTACTAGATGCTAATGTGACTCCATCATAAACCCGGAGATCCGTAGAACCGGTGATAAAACCTCCCCCGTAAATCCAAATCATAGTTGATAGTTTTCCGTTTTTACGTTTAGGCACCCAAATATTTAAATACAGGCAATCCTCGCTCATATTTGTTGACGGGTTCCACATTTTCTCTCCATTTTCCTCGGCTAATCCTGAAAACGTTGTTAGTGGAAGTTGCAGGCACGCACTTTTATAATTTTTTGTTTCTAGCGTGATATTCCATCTTTCAATAGGTTCAGGTCGTTTAAATCTTAAATCATTTATTGGTGGTTTTGCAAATGGAATGCCAAGGAAAGTGTCGATTATTTTTCCATTAATTTCTCTTCGAAAACCTCTTATCTTTCCTGTTGTTGTTTCCATTTCCGGGTCTACAGAATATATAACCGGAAATGACATCAACACTAGACATGATGACGTAAACAACAAATCCACCATCTCTTTAAATTGTCAACCTGAAAAAAAAGAATCGACACAATAGAATTCGCCAGTGTACCATGTGATACCTCATAGCGTTTGTGCGGGACCGTCATTTCTATTGGCAATGAAATTGCATAAAGTGACGTTTTCCGTAATAACGACGTTTTTTCGGGAATACTTGACGTAATCGTTATCCATTTCATTACTCACAAACGTTAAGAGGTATTAATCACGTGGTACACTGGCGAGTTCTATTTAGAATCCCAAAAATTGATTTTCTCTCAGCATTTTTGTATTTCCTGTCTAAGTAAATGAAAGTTTATAGGTATCTAAAGTATTACAGTTATAACTGATGACGGTTATATAAGAATGAAGATTGTAAGAATAATAAATACATCGGAACGAGTACAATAATATTATCACGTGATCCATATGAAAATCAATGATTTAAAATAAAATGGTTTGTATTTTTGTTTGAAATAGTAAAGTATATCAGAGATTAAAATAAAATAGTTTTGTCAACTTTATACTTCTTTGCTCAGCAAAATCACCAGTTAAGGCCTAACAATTCGACAAATAACGCCGTTAATGAAAAAATAAAGAGATCATCAGCTAAGATTCTGAAAAATAACTTTGTTTTACCTCTCTCTCTCTCTCTATATATATATATGTGTGTGTGTGTGTGTGTGTGTGTGTGTGTGTGTGTGTGTTTTCATTTCTAAAAGCTTAAGGGCAGTTGCTAACGCGCGTTATTCATTTTGCTTGCAAAGTTTTTCATTCATATTGACAATGAACATCACTGTGTGTGTGTGTGTGTGTGTGTGTGTGTGTGTGTGTGTTGTGTGCGTGTGCGGGTGGGTGGGTGTCTGTGTCTGTGTGTGTCTGTTCTTACCGTAGCCGATCGTAGTTAAGTTTAGCTGCAAATTTATATATATAAACTTTGATAATTTGTTTTTTACACTTTTTGATTCACGGATCATCTTTGATCAATCAAATACGACATATGTTGTACTGTTTTCTGAAGCTGTGTTCAAAAGTTGTTTAATGAGCTCTTAGTTCGGGAAATAAAAACAAATGCATTTAATACACGTAACATATGGCAAGTGTTAACACTAGACTATAAATATATTTATGTGGGGTTAGATCGTTAACTAGATTATCAGAGATGTATCTACAAGTAAGTGATGTCTTTAGATGAAGTTACGTAGAGTGACGACTTTTACGTGTTTTACGCTCCGAGGTGGTCAGTTATGTGAATGGTGAGGTTAAGTACAATGACGTAATGATGTTTTACGTCCTTGTCAATATTCTTTCACTCATATCGTGGTGGTCAGTTATAGGAATGAGGGATTTGGGAGAATGCCGCAATGGTATTTTACGCCCCTGTCAATATTCTTTCACTCATATTGTGGTGGTCAGTTATGTGAATGGTGAGGTTAAGTACGATGACGTAATGATGTTTTACGTCCTTGTCAATATTCTTTCACTCATATCGTGGTGGTCAGTTATAGGAATGAGGGATTTGGGAGAATGCCGCAATGGTATTTTACGCCCCTGTCAATATTCTTTCACTCATATTGTGGTGGTCAGTTATAGGAATGGTGGGATGTGGGACAATGACGTAATGGTGTTTTACGCCTCTGTTAAAATTCTTTCACTCATATTGTGGTGGTCAGTTATAGGAATGGTGGGATGTGGGAGAATGCCGCAATGGTATTTTACGCCCCTGTCAATATTCTTTCACTCATATTGTGGTGGTCATTTATAGGAATGGTGGGATGTGGGACAATGACGTAATGGTGTTTTACGCCTCTGTTAAAATTCTTTCACTCATATTGTGGTGGTCAGTTATAGGAATGGTGGGATGTGGGAGAATGCCGCAATGGTATTTTACGCCCCTGTCAATATTCTTTCACTCATATCGTGGTGGTCAGTTATAGCAATGGTGGGATGTGGGAGAATGACGTAATGGTGTTTTTCGCCCCTGTCAGTATTCTTTCACTCATATCGTGGTGGTCAGTTCTAGGAATGGTGGGATGTGGGAGAATGAAGTAATGGTGTTTTACGCAACTGTTAATATTATTTCACTCATATCGTGGTGGTCAGTAACAGGAATGGTGGGATGTGTGAGAATGACTATAATGGTGTTTTACGCCCCTGTTAATATTCCTTCATTCAGATCGTGGTGGTCAGTAACAGGAATGGTGGGATGTGTGAGAATGACTATAATGGTGTTTTACGCCTCTGTTAATATTCCTTCATTCAGATCGTGGTGGTCAGTAACAGGAATTGTGGGATGTGTGAGAATGACTATAATAGTGTTTTACGCCCCTGTTAATATTATTTCACTCATATCGTGGTGGTCAGTTATAGGAATGGTAGAATGTGGGACAATGACGTAATGGTATTTTACGCCCCTGTCAATATTCTTTCACTCAGATCGTGATGGTCAGTTATAGGAATGGTTGGGATGTGGGAGAATGACGTAATGCTATTTTACGTCTCTGTCAATATTCTTTCACTCATATCGTGGTGGTCAGTTAAAGGAATGGTGGGATTGAGGAGAATGACGTAATGATGTTTTAAGTCCTTGTCAATATTTTTCACTCATATCGTGGTGGTCAGTTATAGGAATGGTGGGATGTAGTAGAATGACGTAATGGTGTTTTACGCCCCTGTCAATATTCTTTCACTCAGATCGTGTTGGTCAGTTATAGGAATGGTGGGATGTGACAGAATGACGTAATGATGTTTTACGCCCCTGTCAATATTCTTTCACTCAGATAGTGGTGGTCAGTTATAGGAATGGTGGGATGTGGGACAATGACGTAATGGTGTTTTACGTCTCTGTTAAAATTCTTTCACTCAGATCGTGGTGATCAGTTATAGGAATAACCATTCCTATAACTGACCACCCAATCTGAGTGAAAGAATTTTAACAGAGGCGTAAAACACCATGACGTCATTCTCCCACATCCCACCATTCATAGAACTGACCACCACGATATGAGTGAAAGAATTTTAACAGAGGCGTAAAACACCATTATGTCATTCTCCCACATCCCACCATTCCTATAACTGACCACCACGATCTGAGTGAAAGAATATTGTGAGGGGTGTAAAACACCATTACGTCATTCTCCCACATCCCACCATTCCTTTAACTGACCACCCAATCTGAGTGAAAGAATTTAAACAGGGGCGTAAAACACCATTACGTCATTCTCCCACATCCCACCATTCATAGAACTGACCACCACAATCTGAGTGAAAGAATTTTAACAGAGGCGTAAAACACTATTATGTCATTCTCCCACATCCCACCATTCCTATAACTGACCACCACGATCTGAGTGAAAGAATATTAACAGAGGCGTAAAACACAATTACGTCATTCTCCTACATCTTACCATTCCTAAAACTGACCACCACGATCTGAGTGAAGGAATTTTAACAGAGACGTAAAACACCATTACGTCATTCTCCCACATCCCACCATTCCTTTAACTGACCACCACGATCTGAGTGAAAAAATATTGAAATAGGCGTAAAACACCATTACGTCATTCTCCCACATCCCACCATTCCTGTTACTGACCACCACGATCTGAGTGAAAGAATATTGACAGGGGCGTAAAATACCATTACGTCATTGTCCCACATCTCACCATTCCTATAACTAACCACGATCTGAGTGAAAGAATATTGACAGGGGCGTAAAATACCATTACGTCATTGTCCCACATTCTACCATTCTTATAACTGACCACCACGATCTGAGTGAAAGAAAATTGACAGAGGCGTAAAACATCATTACGTCATTGTCCCACAGTCTACCATTCCTATAACTGACCACCACGATCTGAGTGAAAGAATTTTAACAGAGGCGTAAAACACCATTACGTCATTCTCCCACATCCCACCATTCCTATAACTGACCACCACGATCTGAGTAAAAGAATTTTAACAGAGGCGTAAAACACCATTACGTCATTCTCCCACATCCCACCATTCCTGTAACTGACCACCACGATCAGAGTGAAAGAATATTGACAGGGGCGTAAAACACCATTACGTCATTGTCCCACATTCTACCATTCCTATAACTGACCACCACGATCTGAGTGAAAGAATATTGACAGAGCCGTAAAATATCATTACGTCAATCTCCCACATCCCACAATTCCTATTACTGACCACCACGATCTCAGTGAAAGAATTTTCACAGAGGCGTAAAACACCATTACGTCCTTCTCCCACATCCCACCATTCCTATAACTGACCACCACGATCTGAGTGAAAGAAAATTGACAGAGGCGTAAAACACCATTACGTCATTGTCCCACATTCTACCATTCCTATAACTGACCAGCACGATCTGAGTGAAAGAATATTGGCAGAGGCGTAAAACACACTGACGTCATTGTCCCACATCCCACCATTCCTATAACTGACCACCACGATCTGAATAAAAAATATTAACAGAGGCGTAAAACATCATTACGTCATTCTCCCACATCCCACCATTCCTATAACTGACCACCACGATCTGAGTAAAAGAAAATTCACAGAGGCGTAAAACACCATTACGTCATTGTCCCACATTCTACCATTCCTATAACTGACCACCACGATATGAGTGAAATAATATTAACAGGGGCGTAAAACACCATTATAGTCATTCTCACACATCCCACCATTCCTGTTACTGACCACCACGATCTGAATGAAGGAATATTAACAGAGGCGTAAAACATCATTACGTAATTCTCCCACATCCCACCATTCCTATAACTGACCACCACGATCTGAGTGAAAGAAAATTGACAGAGGCGTAAAACATCATTACGTCATTCTCCCACATCCCACCACTCCTATAACTGACCACCACGATCTGAGTAAAAGAATTTTAACAGAGACGTAAAACACCATTACGTCATTGTCCCATATCCCACCATTCCTATAACTGACCACCACAACCTGAAAAAAAAAGAATATTAACAGAGGCGTAAAACATCATTACGTCATTCTCCCACATCCCACCATTCCTATAACTGACCACTACGATCTGAGTGAAAGAATATTGACAGGGTCGTAAAACACCATAACGTCTTCTCCAACATCCAACCATTCCTAGAAATGACCACCACGATCTGAGTGAAAGAATTTTAACAGAGGCGTAAAACACCATTACGCCATTCCCCCACATCCCACCATTCCTATAATTGACCACCACGATCTGAGTGAAAGAATTTTAACAGAGGCGTAAAACATCATTACGTCATTGTCCCACATCCCACCATTCCTATAACTGACCACCACGATCTGAGTGAAAGAATTTTAACAGAGGCGTAAAACATCATTACGTCATTGTCCCACATCCCACCATTCCTATAACTGACCACCACGATCTTATTTAATATTATTTCACTCATATCGTGGTGGTCAGTTATGGGAATGGTAGAATGTGGGACAATGACGTAATGGTGTTTTACGCCTCTGTCAATATTCTTTCACTCAGATAGTGGTGGTCAGTTATATGAATGGTGGGATGTGGGAAAATGACGTAATGGTGTTTTACGACCCTGTCAATTTTCTTTCACTCAGATCGTGGTGGTCAGTTATAGGAATCGTGGGATGTGGGAGAATGACGTAATAATGTTTTACGCCTCTGTCAATTTTCTTTCACTCAGACCGTGGTGGTCAGTTATAGGAATGGTGGGATGTGGGAGAATGACGTAATGATATTTTACGCCTCTGTTAATATTTTTTTATTCAGATCGTGGTGGTCAGTTATAGGAATGGTGGGATGTTGGACAATGACGTCATTGTGTTTTACGCCTCTGTCAATATTAATTTACTCAGATCGTGGTGGTCAGTTATAGGAATGGTAGAATGTGGGACAATGACGTAATGGTGTTTTACGCCTCTGTCAATTTTCTTTCACTCAGATCGTGGTGGTCAGTTATAGGAATGGTGGGATGTGGGAGAATGACGTAATGATGTTTTACGCCTCTGTTAATATTTTTTTATTCAGATCGTGGTGGTCAGTTATAGGAATGATGGGATGTGGGAGAATGACGTAATGGTGTTTTACGCCCCTGTCAATATTCTTTCACTCAGATCGTGGTGGTCAGTTATAGGAATGGTGGGATGTGGGAGAATGACGTAATGGTGTTTTACGCCTCTGTTAAAATTCTTTCACTCAGATCGTGGTGGTCTGTTCTATGAATGGTGGGATGTGGGAGAATGACGTTATGGTGTTTTACGCCTCTGTTAAAATTCTTTCACTCAGATCGTGGTGGTCAGTTCTATGAATGGTGGGATGTGGGAGAATGACGTTATGCTGTTTTACGCCTCTGTTAATATTCTTTCACTCAGATCGTGGTGGTCAGTTAAAGGAATGATGAGATTTGGGAGAATGACGTAATGATGTTTTACGCCCCTGTCAATATTCTTTCACTCAGATCGTGGTGGTCAGTTATAGG
Source organism: Tegillarca granosa (assembly GCA_029721355.1). NCBI lineage: Eukaryota > Metazoa > Mollusca > Bivalvia > Arcoida > Arcidae > Tegillarca > Tegillarca granosa. The sequence continues at coordinate 3,238,502 of CM056612.1, read as the reverse complement.
AATGGTTGGGATGTGGGAGAATGACGTAATGGTGTTTTACGTCTCTGTCAATATTCTTTCACTCAGATCGTGGTGGTCAGTTATAGGAATGGTAGAATGTGGGACAATGACGTAATGGTGTTTTACGCCCCTGTCAATATTCTTTCACTTAGATCGTGGTGGTCAGTTATAGGAATGGTGGGATGTGGGACAATGACGTAATGGTGTTTTACACCCCTCTCAATATTCTCTCACTCAGATTGTGGTGGTCAGTTATAGGAATGGTGGGATGTGGGAGAATAACGTAATGATGTTTTACGCCCCTGTTAATATTCTTTCACTCAGATCGTGGTGGTCAGTTATAGGAATGGTTGGATGTGGGAGATTGACGTTATGGTGTTTTACGCCCCTGTGAATATTCTTTCACTCAGATCGTGGTGGTCAGTTATAGGAATGATGGGATGTAGGACAATGACGTAATGATGTTTTACGCCCCTGTTAATATTCTTTCACTCAGATCATGGTGGTCAGTTATAGGAATGGTTGGGATGTGGGAGAATGACGTAATGGTGTTTTACGCCTCTGTTAATATTCTTTCATTCAGATCGTGGTGGTCAGTTATAGGAATGGTGGGATGTGGGAGAATGACTTAATGGTGTTTTCCGCCTCTGTTAATATTCTTTCACTCAGATCGTGGTGGTCAGTTAAAGGAATGGCGAGATTTGGGAGAATGACGTAATGATGTTTTACGCCCCTGTCAATATTCTTTCACTCAGATCGTGGTGGCCAGTTAGAGGAATGGTGAGATGTCGGAGAATGACGTAATAGTTTTTTACACCTCTGTTAATATTCTTTCACTTAGATCGTGGTGGTCAGTTGAAGGAATGTTGGGATGTGGGAGAATGACGTAATGGTGTTTTACGCCCCTGTCAATGTTCTTTCACTTAGATCGTGGTGGTCAGTTGAAGGAATGTTGGGATGTGGGAGAATTACGTAATGGTGTTTTACGCCCCTGTCAATATTCTTTAACTCAGATCGTGATGGTCCGTTATAGAAATGGTGAGATGTGGGAGAATGACGTAATGGTGTTTTCCGCCTCTGTCAATATTCTTTCACTCAGATCGTGGTGGTCAGTTAAAGGAATGATGAGATTTGGGAGAATGACGTAATGGTGTTTTACACCTCTGTGAATATTTTTCAACTCAGATTATGGTACTCAGTTATAGGAAAGGTGGGATGTGGGAGAATGACGTCATTGTGTTTTACGCCTTTGTTAATATTCTTTCACTCAGATCTTGGTGGTAAGTTATAGGAATGGTGGGATGTAGGAGAATGACGTAATGGTGTTTTACGCCCCTATCAATATTCTTTCACTCAGATCGTGGTGGTCAGTTAAAGGAATGATGAGATTTGGGAGAATGACGTAATGATGTTTTACGCCCCTGTCAATATTCTTTCACTCAGATCGTGGTGGTCAGTTATAGGAATGGTTGGGATGTGGGAGAATGACGTAATGGTGTTTTACGTCTCTGTCAACATTCTTTCACTCAGATCGTGGTGGTCAGTTATAGGAATGGTAGAATGTGGGACAATGACGTAATGGTGTTTTACACCCCTCTCAATATTCTTTCACTCAGATTGTGTTGGTCAGTTATAGGAATGATGAGATTTGGGAGAATGACGTAATGATGTTTTACGCCCCTGTCAATATTCTTTCACTCAGATCGTGGTGGTCAGTTATAGGAATAGTTGGGATGTGGGAGAATGACGTAATTGTGTTTTACGCCTCTGTTAATATTCTTTCACTCAGATCGTGGTGGTCAGTTATAGGAATGGTGGGATGTGGGAGAATGACGTAATGGTGTTTTACGTCTCTGTTAAAATTCTTTCACTCAGATCGTGGTGGTCTGTTCTATGAATGGTGGGATGTGGGAGAATGACGTTATGGTGTTTTACGCCTCTGTTAAAATTCTTTCACTCAGATCGTGGTGGTCAGTTCTATGAATGGTGGGATGTGGGAGAATGACGTTATGGTGTTTTACGCCTCTGTTAATATTCTTTCACTCAGATCGTGGTGGTTAGTTCTAGGAATGAAGGAATGTGGGAGAATGACGTAATGGTGTTTTACGTCTCTGTTAAAATTCTTTCACTCAGATCGTGGTGGTCAGTTCTATGAATGGTGGGATGTGGGAGAATGACGTTATGGTGTTTTACGCCCCTATCAATATTCTTTTACTCAGATCGTGGTGGTCAGTTAAAGGAATGATGAGATTTGGGAGAATGACGTAATGATGTTTTACGCCCCTGTCAATATTCTTTCACTCAGATCGTGGTGGTCAGTTATAGGAATGGTTGGGATGTGGGAGAATGACGTAATGGTGTTTTACGTCTCTGTCAATATTCTTTCACTCAGATCGTGGTGGTCAGTTATAGGAATGGTAGAATGTGGGACAATGACGTAATGGTGTTTTACGCCCCTGTCAATATTCTTTCACTTAGATCGTGGTGGTCAGTTATAGGAATGGTGGGATGTGGGACAATGACGTAATGGTGTTTTACACCCCTCTCAATATTCTTTCACTCAGATTGTGGTGGTCAGTTATAGGAATGGTGGGATGTGGGAGAATAACGTAATGATGTTTTACGCCCCTGTTAATATTCTTTCACTCAGATCGTGGTGGTCAGTTATAGGAATGGTGGGATGTGGGAGAATGACGTAATGGTGTTTTACGTCTCTGTTAAAATTCTTTCACTCAGATCGTGGTGGTCTGTTCTATGAATGGTGGGATGTGGGAGAATGACGTTATGGTGTTTTACGCCTCTGTTAAAATTCTTTCACTCAGATCGTGGTGGTCAGTTCTATGAATGGTGGGATGTGGGAGAATGACGTTATGGTGTTTTACGCCTCTGTTAATATTCTTTCACTCAGATCGTGGTGGTTAGTTCTAGGAATGAAGGAATGTGGGAGAATGACGTAATGGTGTTTTACGTCTCTGTTAAAATTCTTTCACTCAGATCGTGGTGGTCAGTTCTATGAATGGTGGGATGTGGGAGAATGACGTTATGGTGTTTTACGCCCCTATCAATATTCTTTTACTCAGATCGTGGTGGTCAGTTAAAGGAATGATGAGATTTGGGAGAATGACGTAATGATGTTTTACGCCCCTGTCAATATTCTTTCACTCAGATCGTGGTGGTCAGTTATAGGAATGGTTGGGATGTGGGAGAATGACGTAATGGTGTTTTACGTCTCTGTCAATATTCTTTCACTCAGATCGTGGTGGTCAGTTATAGGAATGGTAGAATGTGGGACAATGAGGTAATGGTGTTTTACGCCCCTGTCAATATTCTTTCACTTAGATCGTGGTGGTCAGTTATAGGAATGGTGGGATGTGGGACAATGACGTAATGGTGTTTTACACCCCTCTCAATATTCTTTCACTCAGATTGTGGTGGTCAGTTATAGGAATGGTGGGATGTGGGAGAATAACGTAATGATGTTTTACGCCCCTGTTAATATTCTTTCACTCAGATCGTGGTGGTCAGTTATAGGAATGGTTGGATGTGGGAGATTGACGTTATGGTGTTTTACGCCCCTGTGAATATTCTTTCACTCAGATCGTGGTGGTCAGTTATAGGAATGATGGGATGTAGGACAATGACGTAATGATGTTTTACGCCCCTGTTAATATTCTTTCACTCAGATCATGGTGGTCAGTTATAGGAATGGTTGGGATGTGGGAGAATGACGTAATGGTGTTTTACGCCTCTGTTAATATTCTTTCACTCAGATCGTGGTGGTCAGTTATAGGAATGGTGGGATGTGGGAGAATGACTTAATGGTGTTTTCCGCCTCTGTTAATATTCTTTCACTCAGATCGTGGTGGTCAGTTAAAAGAATGGCGAGATTTGGGAGAATGACGTAATGATGTTTTACGCCCCTGTCAATATTCTTTCACTCAGATCGTGGTGGCCAGTTAGAGGAATGGTGAGATGTCGGAGAATGACGTAATAGTTTTTTACACCTCTGTTAATATTCTTTCACTTAGATCGTGGTGGTCAGTTGAAGGAATGGTGGGATGTGGGAGAATGACGTAATGGTGTTTTACGCCTCTGTTAATGTTCTTTCACTTAGATCGTGGTGGTCAGTTGAAGGAATGTTGGGATGTGGGAGAATGACGTAATGGTGTTTTACGCCCCTGTCAATATTCTTTCACTCAGATCGTGATGGTCAGTTATAGGAATGGTGAGATGTGGGAGAATGACGTAATGGTGTTTTCCGCCTCTGTCAATATTCTTTCACTCAGATCGTGGTGGTCAGTTAAAGGAATGATGAGATTTGGGAGAATGACGTAATGGTGTTTTACACCTCTGTTAATATTCTTTCACTCAGATTATGGTACTCAGTTATAGGAAAGGTGGGATGTGGGAGAATGACGTCATTGTGTTTTACGCCTTTGTTAATATTCTTTCACTCAGATCTTGGTGGTCAGTTATAGGAATGGTGGGATGTAGGAGAATGACGTAATGGTGTTTTACGCCCCTATCAATATTCTTTCACTCAGATCGTGGTGGTCAGTTAAAGGAATGATGAGATTTGGGAGAATGACGTAATGATGTTTTACGCCCCTGTCAATATTCTTTCACTCAGATCGTGGTGGTCAGTTATAGGAATGGTTGGGATGTGGGAGAATGACGTAGTGGTGTTTTACGTCTCTGTCAACATTCTTTCACTCAGATCGTGGTGGTCAGTTATAGGAATGGTAGAATGTGGGACAATGACGTAATGGTGTTTTACACCCCTCTCAATATTCTTTCACTCAGATTGTGGTGGTCAGTTATAGGAATGGTGGGATGTGGGAGAATGACGTAATGATGTTTTACACCCCTGTTAATATTCTTTCACTCAGATCGTGGTGGTCAGTTATAGGAATGGTGGGATGTGGGAGATTGACGTTATGGTGTTTTACGCCCCTGTGAATATTCTTTCACTCAGATCGTGGTGGTCAGTTATAGGAATGATGGGATGTAGGACAATGACGTAATGATGTTTTACGCCCCTGTTAATATTCTTTCACTCAGATCATGGTGGTCAGTTATAGGAATGGTTGGGATGTGGGAGAATGACGTAATGGTGTTTTACGCCTCTGTTAATATTCTTTCACTCAGATCGTGGTGGTCAGTTATAGAAATGGTGGGATGTGGGAGAATGACGTAATGGTGTTTTCCGCCTCTGTTAATATTCTTTCACTCAGATCGTCAGTGGCGTAGCGAGCATATCATTTATCTGTACGCACCAGTGTGTGTCCGATACGTGCTGAAGGCGCGTCTTTCTAGGGGGGTCTGGGGGCATGCCCCCCAGAAAATTTTTGATTTTTAGAGCCTAAATGTTGCGATTTCCTGCACTCTAGACGGATATGTTAAGTAATATTTTCCCTGGTTTTTTTTAGTTCGGTTGGTTAATGGAATGGTGTTTTTCGTCCCAGTCAAGTTTATTTCACTTATATCGAGGCGGTCAGTTCGGGGATGGTGGAGGAAACCGGAGTACCCAGAGAAAACCACCGACCTTCGGCAAGTGAACTGACAAACTTTCTCACATTAGGATATACCCAAGTGGGATTCGAACCTAGGCGGTGAGAGGCATTTGGCGGTAAGGTAATGATAAATATAATGTAACTAATGTACAGACATATGGCTTGAATGGGTCTATATTTTAAGGGGTCGAACTTGGGTATCAATACAAAATACGCCACTGAATATGTTTTATTTGCAGTTTGTTTTTCAATAGTACCTTGAAGGAAATGAATAGGATTTAGCAGAATCCCACTTTTGTTCCAATATTTTTCTCTTGATTTGGAAATTGCTCAAGTCACTTTGAATCAAGCTGCCAATATCAATAACTTCAACAAATTTTCTTTCATTCGATTCGGAAATACATGTATCAGGATTTTTCTGTTCATTTTCTGTTGTTTTATGATGATTCGGCGTTTTATCGACTTGTTCAACTTTCTTAAAAAGGACTGAAGTCCAAGTTGTTTAGCCATGCTAGTGTGTAGGTCATTGGCGCTAATAAATGATAAACCTTACCGGACGAACGCCGTGTATGATAAGTAACAAAACGGTTACGACATAAACTTTAAGTCATATTCGGACATCGAGCATAACGTAAAATTTTCTGTTCAATATTATCTACTAGTGAACCTTGGTATCTCACGATATGCAAACGTAGAGAATCATAACCAGTTAAATGATAGTATACGATTACCTGTAAAAAAGGTCATGTTTTTTTTTAAATTTTAATGACAATTTCCAAGATTTTTACAATTCTCTGTATTTTGATGTGTACGCCCGGGCGTTTTGACGTAATAGGCGCTACGCCACTGATCGTGGTGGTCAGTTAAAGGAATGGCGAGATTTGGGAGAATGACGTAATGATGTTTTACGCCCCTGTCAATATTCTTTCACTCAGATCGTGGTGGCCAGTTATAGGAATGGTGAGATGTTGGAGAATGACGTAATGGTGTTTTACACCTCTGTTAATATTCTTTCACTTAGATCGTGGTGGTCAGTTGAAGGAATGGTGGGATGTGGGAGAATGACGTAATGGTGTTTTCCGCCTCTGTTAATATTCTTTCACTTAGATCGTGGTGGTCAGTTGAAGGAATGGTGGGATGTGGGAGAATGACGTAATGGTGTTTTCCGCCTCTGTTAATATTCTTTCACTCAGATCGTGGTGGTCAGTTGAAGGAATGGTGGGATGTGGGAGAATGACGTAATGGTGTTTTACGCCCCTGTCAATATTCTTTTACTCAGATTGTGGTGGTCAGTTAAAGGAATTGTCGACTGGGGTGGAATGACGTAATGGTGTTTTAAGCCCCTGTCAGTATTCTTTCACTCAGATCGTGATGGTCAGTTATAGGAATGGTGGGGTGTGGGAGAATGACGTAATGGTGTTTTACGCCTCTGTTAATATTCTTCTCTTCATATTGTGGAGATCAGTTATGGAAATGGTGGGCTAAAGTAGAATTACATAATGGTATTTTACGCTCCTGCAAATATTTCTTTACTCACGTCAATGAGGTGGTCAGTTATAGAATGGTAGGATGGCTTGAAGTAAAATAAAGGTGTTTAAATTACATCGATATAGATTGTTTGCATACAAAATGACAAACTTTCACAAATAACTTTTCACTTTGGAATATTTTGAAACTAGGCCGTGTCATTTTGATAGCGGAACGTGTTTCTTCGACAGATTGTATATATTTAAGAAATGACATTGTTTTGGGGGCACTTCATGCTAGTATGAAACCGGGTGTTCCGGGTACAAATTGCATGAAGAGCGAAGCTCTTCATGTAAAATTTGTACCCGGAACACCCGGTTTCATACTAGCATGAAGTGCCCCCAAAACAATGTCATTTCTTATATTTACAATTTATTTCTTACATCTTGTCTGTTATGTCGACTTAAAACTATTACTGCATTTCATTTTTGTTAATTTATTACCTGCGTTTGTTTTAGTGCATCGTGGAACCCGTCTATCGCATCGCCATAAAGGATGACGTCATTGATGAGTGGGATGACGTCATTGATAAGTGGGATGACAGGTGACCCTGCCTACTTCCATTGATGTAAAAAAAAAACTAATCCGTTAAATGTAATACAGTTGTTTTAATAACAGAATTAAATGATTAAATTTTGACAATATTTAACAGCTACATTTGCATAGTTAAATTAAAAGTATAGTTTGAAAAAGAAGAATGAGAAAATACACCAGAAGTGTGGGAACTTACTTGTCGTGTAAGGGTCTGTGACGTAATGTATTGGTGATTACGCGGTACTGTTGGATCAGTTCAAAAAGGTCAAACATACGTTTTCATAGCCGTATGAAGCAAATTTTCGATAATGTTGAGAAATAGCTTTCATGGGCGGAAAGTGGGTGCTATTGTAAATATGTATGTATGTATGGACGTTTAAGTTATATATATATATATATATATATATATATATATATATATATATATATATATATATATATATATATATATATATAGTGTGTGTGTGTGTGTGTGTGTGTGTGTGTGTGTGTGTGTGAGAGAGAGAGAAAGAGAGAGAGAGGGAAAGAGAGAGAGAGAGAGAGAGAGAGAGAGAGAGAGAGAGAGAGAGAGAGAGAGAGTAACTGTTTGATTTTGTTAATAAACGTAAATTGTTTTTTATTTTGACTTTACTTCAAAGACACAGCAATATGGATAAAAAGCTTCCTTATATTTATAAATCAATCGAGAGTAAAATATCAACCATATCAGACCGCCAGATTAAACATGGAGAATAACTTTATTTAATTTAGCTTATAATCTGTTACAAAGAAAAATCGTTTAAAGTTGGTATCTGGATGGGCGTAAACGCTGGATCAGAAGATGTGGTACAACAGATACAAATAAAATAATCATAATTATCTGTTACACCTACAAATATCATTACACGTGTATCTATAAAAGTTGTATTTTCTTCACAAGTGTAGATGAAATGTTTTTTCGAGTCTAGATTTATTTATTTCTTATATGTTTTAAATAAAACAAAAATGTTAATGTCTCTTTCTTTTTCAGGTAAACCCGCAAAATATAAACGTCGCTGGCTAACTAACGCTTACGGTTCATTACAAACAGATACCAGATATTGAAACAATGTTGTCGGTTCGTTACAACATCAATGCTTTTTGACAGCGGTACCAATGCCAATATTTTACTTTTGTTAAAAGCTTTTGTTTTCATTGTGTCTAGCAGGCTTCCGTAGTCCATTAAATAACTATCAATCTAGATGCTCGCGACAGTAATGGTCAATTTATTTTACTCGATAATCAAAAAAGAGGTCTTTATTGATTCGTAAAAGTTCTGAATGTCAGTCTTAATCAACACAAATAAAAGAGTGTTGATGTTGGCGGTCCAATGAGACACTCCCACGCACATCTCCAAACTAACAAAAGGAGACACTGTAGAATAACTGCTATAAATCTCATTGTCTTCTAAACGTTTGACAAATGTAACGAATCTATTTGCTAAATCGAATGATATCATGATAAATCATCCTCACAATGACGCTTTATAAATTCATCTGTCAATGTCGGCTCGTTCTCAAACGTTTGTGGTGTGCAACAATACCCAAAAGACAATAATACTTGTGTTATTTTACAATATTTCATTTTAAAGAGCATACACCCACGGCTGGCTGTGTTGTTTCAAGAGTTCCAATGATCTAATAATAAAATGCCAGAGATTGATGATCTGAAGACGTTATTTTGATATCAGACGTTTTACAAGTTCCGAACAACCTCAATCATCACATAAAGCCGTTATAACACTCTAAAGTCAAGGTACTTGGTTTATTTTGGACGTCATAAAAATTATGAGATTACGTAGGCAATATAGAGCATATTATTTCGCACACACACAAACACACACTGTCATAAAAATTACTGATAATTCTTGAAAACCACAGGAGGTTTCTTATAATAACAGACACAGAAGTCACGCGGCAAATGAAAATTAAGAATTTTACATGTCATTTTATTATTATTATTGGCCAATATAAGAATTTTAAAGATGTTAATTAACAAAATAACACTAGTTGACACATCAACTTGAAATGGCTATAAACCTGACCGTGTGTAAATCATACACAAACGGCAATAAAAGTACAAGATATGGACCGCACAAAATCTAAATCTGATTGCGGATTGGTTACCGTCTAAAGAACCCATTTTGAACCCCTTTTTCCTTTGTACAAAATTAAAAAAATTACGTCACAAATTTCAGTTTCACGGAATACATCGACATAAGTTGATCGGTAACCAGTTCAGATAATAGTTCCGCACAAACATTAAAGGTTGTCACGTGGTACGCCGGCGAATTTATGATTTAGAACGATTTAAACACTAACTTTCGACCGTAAATACCAGACAAATTTAGAATTATTTGTTGTTTTACTGATGCCTTGTTTCGTAATTAGTCCGTTATGATGCTCTTTAACAAACACATCTTTGCCTAATTAGACTGACGTTTGTATTTGATTAAGTAAAATTACAAAATCAACAGTCCTACATATATTAATGTATATATTATATCCGGCTAATTGGTTGGAATTCGCCAAGGTGCTATATTAAAGATGCTGTAATTACTCCGTGTATTGTCTTCATAGATACACAACTTATAGTTTAAGCCGAATGTAAGAATATCAAAGAGTCTATAGGCGGCGTGCCACGTGATAACCGAACAAGTTTATGAGGAAATATAATTTCCATTGCATCATTTAAGTTTTTTATGTTTTTTAATTAAAATAGACGGATATCCGGCAAATTGCAACGATAATAGTTTGCATATCATTCCGCATCACGTGATTCGCTGTTAAACTTAATCAATAAAAGATAATAACAAAAGAATGTATTTGTTCTCAGACGTTTCAGAACGGAGTTTTAAAAAATCCTTAAATTAGAAATGTAGACTGGACAGGTCAGTTGACAGTTAAAGTGAGATACTAGGTTTAAACAAAATAAAAATAAATAAAAGGTTTGTTTAACCAGTCAAACCTACAGATAACAAATATGTTTGCTTTAGGCATGTTTTGATTTAACTCCAGAATGACCCTGGTCACTTGGGTACTGCAGTTTATTTTTAGTAGTACAATTAAATCTTAGATTATTGCTGGGCCGAGTTTCACAATCATTTCCTAAGATTTTCTTTAACTTAATTTTGGCTAATTTGAAGTCGTAATGATTTTATTGATTGTTTATATATACAGGAATTCAAGGTGTCATTTGGAAGATTACTCCAAGCTTATAACATAAGTTCTGTGAAAAAATGTTTATTTATAGTTCCAAAAGTGAGTGCTGGAATTTACTAAATTTAAGTACAAAAAAATTAGTAAATGATTGTGAAACGTTGGCCTGGTGATATATTAATTATGCAAGGTTTGCCCTTGTATATGTATAGTTCGTTTTCGTTGTCATTTTTAAGGTTCCATTTCACATACACACATTCCTTCCCACCCCCACCCCCACCCCCACCCCCATCCCCTCCGTCTCTGCCTCGATGAAAATTGACGTCGAAAACTGTTAAGTCAAACAAAACTTATCAAATTATTTACTAATTTAACATGTACCTGATTTGTAACAGACAAATAATATCTGACATAAGAATGCCTGGTTAGCATGATAGCAACACGATACTAACGCGATAACGAGAGTTGGAGCGAGAAAACAAATTGTCATTAATGCTGTAATACTGTTATGTAAAATTAAAGCAAAGACGGAACATCACTTTTAATGCGGATTAAAAACACTTTGCTTCATCTTTGACAAAATCGAGTTTCCAAAAAATTGATATTATCTTAAAATATCGTATATATAAAACGCCATGTGTCAATCCGCTGCTACATCCATTGATGCTATGAGATGCGGAATGCTTATATTCATTGTAGAACTACAGGAAGTGACATATAAATGTTTATACAGGCCAGTTAAACTGTCCCCGAGCTTTACAGTAAGTGAAGAGGACCAGAAAAATAATCCAGTTTTATCGATAGATAGAGTGAAATAACAACTGTTGGCTGGATATGCTTTCTGACCAAACAATTTTATCATATATTATTTACCTTGTATTCAGGTTTAGACGTATCTCGTTTCAGCTTCTCTTTTTCTCGATATTGATAGAGACAAATGTCAAAGTCGAAACAATACAGAATACTCATCTATGTGTATCGAGGTAGAAATCATCATCAAAAGATGGTAAATTTTGTAAACCTGGCAGACCAACTTCAGACTGACACATTTATAGCAGTAATTTAATTCGATAAATGTTGATAGGAAGAAACATCGTCCATTAATATCTTAAACATATATTTGATTAAGATATAAAACTGCTTAATCGAGTTAATGTGTAACTCTAAGATGAATGTAGTAATGGAGTTTAACCTATCACTATTAATGGTGGTCAGGTCCGGAAAACTGGAATGTCCTGAGAAAATTACCGATCAAGGCGAATTTCTCCTTCTCGGATCTGCCCTACAAACATTGTAATAGCTATGATCTGCCCTAGAAACATTGTAATAGCTAGGATGTGCCCTACAAACATTGTAATAATTAAGGATCTGCCCTACAAACATTGTAATGATTAGGATCTGCCCTACAAACATTGTAATGATTAGGATCTGCCCTACAAACATAGTAATAATTAGGATCTGCCATACAAACATTGTATTGATTAGGATCTGCCCTACAAACATAGTAATAGCATGGATCTGCCCTACAAACATTGTAATAATTAGGATCTGCCATATAAACATTGTAATGACTAGAATCTGCCTTACAAACATGGTAATTATTATGATTTGCCCTACAAAGATTCTAAGGACTAGGTCTGCCCTACAAACATGGTTATAATAAGGATCTGCCCTAGAAACATTGTATCCATAAGGATATGCCCTAGAAACATTGTAATGATTAGGATCTGTTCTTCAAACACTGTAATATCTAGGATCTGCCATACAAAAAGTGTAATGATTAGGATGTACCCTACAAACATTGTAATGATTAGGATCTGCCCTACAAACATTGTATTTATTAAGATCTGCCCTTCGAACATTGTAGTAGATAGGATCTGCCCTAGAAACATTGTAATGATAAGGATCTGCCCTACGAACATTGTAATATCTAGGATCTGCCATACAAAAAGTGTAATGATTAGGATGTACCCTACAAACATTGTAATGATTAGGATCTGCCCTACAAACATTGTAATTATTAAGATCTGCCCTACGAACATTGTAGTAGACTAGGATCTGTCCTAGAAACATTGTAATGATAAGGATCTGCCTTACGAACATTGTAATATCTAGGATCTGCCATACAAACAATGTAATGATTAGGATGTACCCTACAAACATTGTAATGATTAGGATCTGCCCTACAAACATTGTAATGATTAGGATCTGCCCTACAAACATTGTAATGACTAGGATCTGTTCTACAAACATTGTAATGATTAGAATCTGCCCTACAAACATTGTAGTGAAACTATTTTGTCCTAGAAACATTGTATTGATTAAGATATATGATACAAACACCTTAATATCTAGGATCTGCCATACAAACATTGTAATAATAAGAATCTGTCTTAGAAACATTGTAATGATTAGGATCTGCCCTATAAACATTGTGATGATAAGTATCTGTAAAGACATTATAATATCTAGGATCTGCCATACACACATTGTAATGGCGAAAATCTGTCCTACAAACATTGTAATGACTACAATCTGCCCTAGAAACAATGTAATGACTAAGGATCTGCCCTACAAATATTATAATGACTAGATTTACTCTACACACATTGTAATGAATAGTATCTGTCATACAAACATTGTTATAGCTATGATCTGTCCTACAAACAATGTAAAGATTAGAATCAGTCCTAGAAACATTGTAATATGTAGGTTCTGCCATATAAACATTGTAATAGCTAGGATCTGCCCTACCAACATTGTAATGATTAGAATCTGCCCTTAAAACATTGTAATGATTAGGATCTGCCCTACAAATATTGGTATTATTAGGAACTGCTCTACAAACATTGTAATGACTAGGATCTGCTCTACAAACATAGTAATGACTAGATCTGCCCTTCAAATATTGTAATGACTAGATCAGCTCTACAAACATTGTTATGACTAGGATCTCCCTAGAAACCAACCAATGAGAGGCACTGTTGTACGTTAGCATATGCTTTGAATATTTGACAATCCAAGTCCCTAACTAAGAATAGAGATTATTATTTGAAATTGTTTACCTTTCATGTTAAACAATGAAAAATAAATTTCACAGTCCTTTAGGCTCGGTAAGGTAATCTAAATACAAGGTTATTAGCTTAAGTATCTGGTTCAAAATTTTCTGTTATGAAATAAAGCAAATAGTTATTAGTCAACTGTGTTGTATTTTACAAAGTTACTCAGTACAAAAACAAAATGAAATTCCTAGTGCATTCTTTTTGAGATTTTTGAAAAACATAAGGTTTCTTGAGTTTAACGACCATGTTATTAATGTACAATAATTTTTAAAAATTTAGCAAGGTCTGATGCTAGAAAAATTATACCGATAGGAACGGGAAGGGGTTAACGATGTTATTATTGTTGAATAATACTTTATATAAAATATAAAAACTTCTTTAATATATTTCGAAATAGCTCTACACCAGATGTTTACTTATCCAATATATTTATTATGTGAACTGCAGAGAGATGTCTGCCACACGTGCACAACACATGTAAACCACAAAACATGTGTTATAAACTCTAAAAAGTTCGACAAAAGTAACCTGTCCATTTGACCCTTCATTAACATATTTAAAAAAGTGTCCCTTTTGATGGTTTGATAAAGGAAAAAAGGTCCCTGTAAACCGATTTTGTTTTATATTTAGTTTAAAGGTAATCCGGAATTATATAGTATCCGTTCCGGAAATCGGTTCTAGTTTAAAATCAAAAGCCAGTCGACAGTTATAACAAGTTGAGAATTATAACTTTTTTCATTCAAGTTAATGAGTTGATCTAATTGTTTACATGATGTACAAATATTTAAAATCGTAAAACTAGGAAGAGAAAAGGGAATTAAAAAACCCGGAAACGTCTTATATCAACAAGTAATATATAAAGATTGTCATAAAACCTGAAATATTAATTCCCACCTGTTTTGAAAAATCTTGATTTTCACGTGGTCAGATACTTCACCAGTCTCTCTATAATTCTAGTGCACATGTACTTGGTTATAAAAGTTAACACAACAATATATAACAGAACTCGCCCGGTTTCGCAATCATTCCTTAACTAAGATTTTCCTAAACTTACATGTAAATCTGGTATTTAAAATCTTAATAATTTGGTTGATTGTTAAGACATTTTTAAATTTATGGTGTTATTTTGAAGATTAAGTTAGAACATCTTTATTAAGTTTTTACACAAATGTTTATTTGTTATTGAAAAAAGATATCGACAAAATTTGCTAATTTTAAGTTAAGGAAAATCTTAGTTAAGGAATGATTGTGAAACTGGGGCCAGGGGTTTACCATTATATAACGTGTTCTATACTAAATAACGTTTGTATAGAAAGGTATGGAACGTTTGCGTCGGAATTGCCCGGATTAACGGTATTTTTTACAAAAAAATAAATACAAAATAATAATAATAACAATAATGATGTTTAATAAATAAATAAATAAACTTCAACTGATACAATTGACTTGTCAGGTATTGATGACGTCACAAGTGTAAACAACTCAATGTTTAACGGAAATAAAAGTTCCAGACGTTATTGAGCATGATGTGACATTATTATTTTCCCCGATGTCAGAATGGACACGAGATCTTAGTATTGAACACTCAAAGTTTTAACTTCATTTGGTCATTATTTAATAATCCCACAAAAAGTTATTATAAACCTTAGTTATCTTTAAAGTAGGTCAATTTAATGTTTACTCTGCGCATGTGATTAAATGGATTAATTTAAGAGGGATACAGGACATCATATCTCGTCTTTCGTTGGACATTTCGTACTTTAGCTTGTACATGTCCATATATATATTGGACATTCTGTACCATGTCATTTCGTACCATCAACTGGTAACCATCGTCCGTTAAATAACGAATGCTTGACCTCAGTATCCATCCTGGACTATGGGACATTTCGTACCCGACCACTGTTGTATTACAATCAAATAGAAAATAAAATGTATAGTGAAACATAAATTCCACGGATTTAAATGTCTCGCCTGGTTAGTTTTTGACCGAGTAGAAAATACATAAGTTTCACATAAACTTTCACATTTTGACACGCCATCGCCAACGACGACACCGGAAAAGTAACACCTAAGTCTCGCTTTATGGCGATGCCAGGCTCGATAATCAATTATAACAATATCTTAGCAAGGGAGATAACCTATTCCTCGTTGAAGCATGTGTCACTTTTAAGATACAGTAAACAAGTAAGTTAGCACCTAGCTTTACACTGTCTTTTTAATAATTGCTGGAATGACAAAACCCGTAAACAAGGGAACACATATTTCTGTACCATATTTTCACGTGAATGCACGTGTGTTTGCGGAGATAAAACGGCGTGGGTGGAGTCCTACCGGTGTGGAGTAAATTGATTTTTAAGGGAGATAACACGCGTTTACAATCTGTTAGCTGTATCTGTGAGAAATGCTTTTCTTTATCAAGTTAATTAACATCAGATTTCACATGAACGGGTTTAGAGTTAATTGAATTTTAAAACACTGCTGAGAAGCCGCGAAGGACTTTGATGACAGGAGATTGGATTAAACAGCTGTGATGAATCAAATCCGACCTCTGTAGAAAGGTCAAATTAAATCTGACCTCTGTGTTAAAGGTTAAAACGGTTCTGAATATAAAAACTGTCTGAATTTCTTGATGTTGTGTCTGTTTTTCTTGCCGATGATATAAAAATACGGATATATTGATATATGTTACAATAATGTTATTTTTATATTATCAATCTCTATGTAGTAACAACGGTAGTACAATTAAGTGTGTAATTTTAACACGTACCCTCGCTCCACACCTAATGTGTACTTTTGTCGTGATACGTCCGTCTGTTTGAATTTTTATCATCACGTTGGTCGGTTGGTTGGTTGTTGGTTGTAATGTTGTTCAACGGCACATCAGCAACTCATCAGCTATTCTTGACAAGAGCAAGGTTATTAATTAACATAAAAATATTTCCTTGTGTGGGTGTGATGTGCAAGTGTGTAGCATGCTCTGCCTTGTATTGGCTAGTCCGAATTCCCGCTGACCCTAACATACTTTATGTCGGGGTGTAGGGGCAGAACAATGTCTACACCAAAACCGAAATGCGGCATTCAGTCCCCTTCCAGCACCAGTTTGAAACGGAAAAATTCCGGGTTTTTGAAAAAGAAATTAACAACCGCCAGTTATAAAGTGTGTAAAAGGTAACAGCGCGCGCAGTCGGCGAGGCGACTTTTTGTTGGTACCAACTCACCGTCGAGCCAGTACCACCCACAGTCCATTATCCTGAAACTGGGTGAACCACTTGATACTCTTTCCCTTTATTGCCGATCGCAAGGTAAGGAAGTAGTTTCTTTTGGCCTTCAGGGGAGGTGTATGTATATTTTGTCTTGCAGCAATTGGAACATCGCTCGGCTTTTTTCCGTCGTACCTCACAAAAAGCCTTGGGTGTTGTCGCATAAATACCCACAGAATGCGTGGCATCTTTGATAAGATTTCCGGCAGATGACAAGTTGACGCAATAATTTGACAGATAAAACAATTTACTTAGTTACATTAAATATAGTAGTATTTTAGAAAATTAAATATTTTGCTTTATTAAACAATAACATTTAAATTTGTCGAACTTTAACAGTGTCATAATGCATTTTTATTTTTATTTTATCGTAAATTACATTCGCAAAAATGCATCGTCAGCAACATTTCACTTTTTTCTTTTTTCTTTTTTTTTTTTTTTTTTTTTTTTTCTTTTTTTTTTTTTTTTTTTTTGTAATTTTCTTAAACCTTGCTATGCTTATCCAAAATGACGACTTCCGACAAAATCGAGCGTGATTTGCTATCCGCAATAATGATACTCAACAAAGATTTCAATTTGAAGCAAAAACAAATCGACGTCTTGATTTCTCTATAGCATGAGAGATATCCTTGCTATATTACCCACTGGCTATGACAAGAGTTTAATTATCCAGCAATTGTCGTTTCGCAAGTAAGCAAGAGCGCTGTCATTTTGTCACATCAATGGTCAAAAGTCATCTGAGGTTTTTTTTGCGAGGTACGACGAAAGCCGAGCGATGTTCCGATTGGTCTCGTAGGTAAATATCACACTTATGTGTCGATGTTTTAATACGAAAATAACACAAGGACGATAATTTATTGCCGTTTTGTGCCTACTAATGTTTAAAACTATCACATGACGCCCAAGGAAATTATTTCCACTTTATATGTAATGACAATAGTAAACGTGTTCCGGTTAAAAGGACGTTATTCCGTAAACATTAAAGTTCCGCCAAACCGTTAAGGGGGGGGGGGGGGGGGGGTTGATCATCAATATATCACCAGGCTCTAAAACTCTTATGTCTTTGAAAAAGTTAGAAACATTGTCAAAATGATACTTATAGAAATTCTAAAACAATAATAGTGACATTCGCTAAGGGATCTCACACGCAAAATCTCAATTTATCAGACATACTGTTAATGTCATTACCGGACACATGGGGTTGTCAGGGTAGGGATTCTCTCCACAAGCACCAATTATTTATTTATAACAGGTTCCCTGTATCGGTATCAAAACGCGGTTTGTAAAGTAATTAAATGTGTTAGTTAACGAACCATACCGCTTTCGTGTCCATATCTACTGTAATCAGAAATAAAATCAATCTTATCTGAAAACAGTGCATTATAACTTGCAATAAACATTATGTAGGGAAAATATCATTGCATGTCAGTATTTGGCATGCGTATTAATTAGGTTGTGACATTTCTTTTTCTCTGCTGATGCAATATATGACGTTTTTATCTTCTATTAATTTACAAACATAACTAATGACATACTCTCCTCAATTACTGTTTTCATTATACTTCTTCATGGTATTATCTTACCAATGCTACTCATTCCAACAATAAAAACAATATAAATCTTTTCCCAATTACCGCGCCAGAACACTAGTACTTGTTTTCTGTAAAAACCAGCTTTTAAATTACGTACACTTTTCAGAATCCATTTTCTGTAATTGGTTGATTTTATTTATTTATTTATTTATTTATTTATTTATTTATTTATTTATTTATTTATTCACTTATTTAATTTTTTTATTTAATCATCCATTCATCAATTTATTGATTCATTTATTTATCTATTTATCCATTTATTCATTCATTCATTCATTCATTCATTCATTCATTCATTCATTCATTCATTCATTCATTCAATCATTCAATTATTTGTCATGTGCAGAATTTTGGATTTTTACAAAGAGAAATATTCAAAATTCTGCACATGACACATTCATCCATCCATTTTCTTATTTATTTATTTATTTATTTATTTATTTATTTATTTATTTATTTACAATCAGATAAGTTTATGCGGACAATTTTATACCGATTTATTCATCAATATTTTAACATCTGTACTGATTACAGATTGGTTGTTACATTTACGTTTAAATTTTGTTACAAATAAACTTGAAAAATCTATCATTACAGAGATAAATAGATATTATATTGAAAATAATTACTAAGATAATTTTATATATTACAACAAAAGAAAATAAAAAAGGAAAAACAAGACAATATCATGCAGTAATATGCGTTTAAATTTTTAAAAATTATTTTCAGTAAATTGTTGAGAGAATAAATAATGATTTAAGACATGTGTATCAAAAATATTGACTTACCCGTTAAGATTGCGTTCGCTTACAAATATAATCTCGGAACAATAATAAAATCAGTTAGACTGCCGACCAGACCTGGCTTGTTAGGTGAGTTAGGGATGCTGAAGTATATATACACGCTCCCAGTAAATTACAACAAATTTAAAACACGTCCGTCAATAAAAATGCAGTCTACTATACACGCTGGTTAGGGTTCACCTCTTTTTAAGTTCAAACCATAACATGAAACCATGACAATATGTAACCGTGACGCCGGTTAATTTTCCCAATGCATCAATGTGAGAAAACAGTGGCTTCGCTTCCTACTGTGTATATATTTTGTATCAGTCTATATATACAGTACATAATTCAATCTTTACATTAAACTATTGATCCCATTAATCTCTGGTTAACAACTTTGGGCGGGGGATTTTTGGGAATTGTATACTGTCCGTCTAGCTGTGAGATCTTAGTGTGGTTATGATCCCCCGGTCAGTTTTGTAGAAATGAATTTACCGATTTTAATACACACATCCCGAAGATATCATTATTAGATTTGACCAGCGGTCAGAGATTTTTGGAGTTTCACCATCGAGACTGACCTATACTTTGTTTATCCTATGGAGATGTATATAATTAATGTGTAATTACCACACTTTAGACTTTGTTTGTCTTCGGCGTTACATTAGATCGAACAAGATAATCCTTCATTACTGAGAGAGAATATGATAACTGACAATAATGTCAGAGAGTGTCTGTCAGGAAGGGGTGACAGTCCTGTACTGGAGAGTTTCTGACAGGGAGGGGTGACAGTCCTGTACTGGAGAATGTCTGACGGGGGGGGTGACAGTCCTGTAGCGGAGATGTACCCTATCAGAGTGTCTGACAGGGAGGGTGAGAGTCCTTACTGGAGATGTACCTGATGAGACTGTCTGACAGGGGGTTACAGTCCTGTACTGAAGAGTGTCTGACAGGGAGGGGTGACAGTCCTGTATTGGAGAGTGTCTGACAGGGAGGGGTGACAGTCCTGTACTTGAGAGTTTCTGACAGGTAGGGGTGACAGTCCTGTACTGAAGAGTGTCTGACAGGGAGGGGTGACAGTCCTGTACCGGAGATGTACCATATAAGAGTGTCTGACAGGGAGGGGTGAGAGTCCTAAATGGAGATTTATCTGATGAGATTGTCTGACAGGTAGGGTGACAGTCCTGTATTGGAGAATGTCTGACAGATAGGGGTGACAATCCTGTACTGGAGTGTCTGACAGGGAGGGGTGACAGTCCTGTACTGGAGATGTACCTGATAAGTGTGTCTGACAGGGAGGGGTGAGAGTCCTGTACTGGAGATGTATCTGATAGTGTCTGACAGGGAAGGGTGACAGTCCTGCACTGGAAATGTACCTGATAAGACTGTCTGACAGGAAGGGGTGAGAGTCCTGTACTTGAGATGTACCTGATAAGGCTGTTATTGTATTATAGATGGCATTACAACACACAGTTAGATAAGGTGTTAGAGTTAAGGGAGGGGTGTCATTCAAACTACGGTTAATTGTTGTCACTGAAACAAAGAAAAAGTACGTTGAAGATTACTACGCAATGTGTATAACTGTATTGTCGGTGTCGGGAAAGTCATAGATGTCTTAATTGAGGGACTTGCCAACTGACTTTACTTTAGAAAATATATGTTTCGTGGCATAGCCCAAATCAACAATTTATTTATTTATTTATTTATTTATTTATTTATTTATTTATTTTATTTATTTATTTATTTATTTTTTATTTTTATTTATTTATTTATTTATTTATTTATTTAACAGTGTTTTATTCAGGTATACGCGTATTTTTACCTATTCTATGTATATCATAAAAATGTAATTGTAATAATATCATAATTTCTGTCATGTGCTACTTTTGAATATATTATTTCTTAAAAATTCATAAGTAGTACAAGAAATTTCTGTTAAAGCGGGGGAAAAGTTTTATACTCATGAATTAAACATTTTTCACCAAACCAAATTACTTTTTGAACATTTTGTTTACTTGATTAAGTACAGTCAGAATAGTTATACGTTTTATGGCTTACATACAGAAGAGCTCCACTTTTTTCACTCACTATCTAGAGTGGATTTGGTGACCGAGTGGTCTATAGCGCGCTTATGGATTACAGCGCCTCCCATCACATAGGTTCAAATTCCAATGGGGCAGATCCTAGTGTAAGAAAATTAGAGTTAGCTTGCCGAAAGTATGATGTTTTCTCAGGACACTCTAGTTTTCTCCACCATCCCTGAACTGACCACCTCGAAATAATTGTAAAAATCTTGAAGGGGGCGCAAAACACTCGATTTTTCAATTAGCCATATACGAAGTAAACAAGCTCTATAAAATCGATTTACTCTAAAAATTAAATATTGACAAAATAACGCTATTATTCTGTCGACTTAGCTGAGCTTTACGTGTCCCTCTGTTAATTATCAATTAACAAACCCAAGATTAATAAAAATCAGAAAATGTTCTTATATTTACATTCGTGTATACGTGGGATTTATTATTATCATTGTCAACAATTGGAATTTCGGTAAATAAGTGAAAATGTCTAACATCTCCAAGACAAATTCCCAATGTTTCTACAACTAATTAAAAACCACTTGTGATTGTGATTCTAGTCAATTGCAGAGTGTCATGAAAGTGTGTGTATGCATGTAAAACTCGTATTTAGTAGATCTATTTACTCCGAGATGTTTTATCTAACGGCAGGTGGTAGCTTAAGATGTAAGGAACCATGTTGTGTTGGTTAGTACAAATCTGTTTGAAGATGTCTTCAAAAATGACCACGACGTTGTGATCAACCTCTGAGATCAAGTACGAGGTAAAAGGTCAAAGGTCGTCAAACTTTTAATGAAATAAATTTAAAATGTCTACACTTTAAGGAACCTGATTTCTAATCTATGTCCATAAAATAATAATAAAAATAATAATAATTATTATTATTATTATTATTATTATTATTATTATTATTATTATTATTATTATTATTGTTGTTGTTGTTGTTGTTGTTGTTGTTGTTATCGTTATTATTGTTATTGATAATTATTATCAATTTTCGGATACTTATGGTTACCTAGAAATGCGGTTTGATGAACACAAAAAAATGAAAAAAATACATAACTGGCGATATTTTCATTAAGAGACGATATGTTCAATAGGAGACGAGATGTTCTATGAGAGATGACGTTTTCAATAAGAGATAATATACTCCATAGGTAGCGATATGAGCTTGTAATTTTGCTTTTTCTATTCAAAAGATAGAATTGTCGTAACACGATTCTGTCAGGTTGTCCCATAATTATGACTTCACCGTATATTTATACTAGTAACAACGTGTAATGACTCGTAAACATTACCATATCTTTCACTTTCCAGGTAAGGTAAACGTTGTTGGCTGACAACAATTCAATTCTTCAAACACCAAGAACTGATTTAGAATTCCTTACCCGTCCAACCATTTAATTGATGTGTTATGACTGTTTTCTCAACAATTCATTAGCTGCACAAGTAAATGATAAAGGACAAAGAAATTAAAACTAGGAATAATATTCCTTAATCTTGTCTTTAGGATTCAATTCAAATTCTCAAAAAAAAGAAATTATAATTTTAGAGGAGAAAAGACATTTTTAAATAGCAAATCCACGTTTGCATCCTATCAGTGATTAATTTACCTCCAACAAAAGAGAGTATGTCGCTCTGAAAAAAATTACAGCCCTCTTTCTGACAATTAAATTTTACACTGAATTTCCAGTGCCTAACCAATCATATTCAACAAGCAACTCATGGAGAATTCCAATCGTCAATCTGATCCTTAAAAAACTGGAAATCCCACCTGTCAATCTTATGACTACAAAACTAAATAGATACTCCATTGGTCAATCTGATCACTGCAAAACCCATTGGGAATTCTAATGTTCAATCAGATCACTTCAAAACCTTATGGGAATTTCAATGTTCAATCTGATCACTGCAAAACCCATTGGGAATTCTAATGTTCAATCAGATCACTTCAAAACCTTATGGTAATTCCAATGTTCAATCTGATCACTACAAAACCCATTGGGAATTCCAATGTTCAATCTGATTACTACAAAACCAATTGGGAATTCCAATGTTCAATCTGATCACAACAAAACCAATTGGGAATTGCAATGTTCAATCTGATCACTACATAACCCATTGGGAACTTCCAATGTTCAATCTGATCACTACAAAACCTACTGGGAACTTCCATTGGTCAATCTGATCACTACAAAACCAATTGGGAATTCCAATGTTCAATCTGATCACTACAAAACCCATTGTGAACTTCCAATGTTCAATCTGATCACTACAAAACCTACTAGGAACTTCCATTGGTCAATCTGATCACTACAAAACCCAATGGGAACTTCTCTTGCCAACCTGATCAGTACAGCAACTACTGGGAACATCCATTGGTCAATCTGGCTGCTAAGAAACCTTCTGGGAACTTCATTGTTCAATTTGATCACTACAAAACCCATAAGGTAATCTGATCAATACAGAACCCGTGTGGAACCCCTGGCATTACAAGACCCATGAAGAACCCCAGTGGTCAATCATTACCACTGCACATCATCATCACCAACTTATACAAAGTTTATTGTAAATATATTACGACTAATGAACACAGCGGGTATTGATACGCCAAGTTATAACATACAGGTTGGCGCTAAAACCGTACGAGATGGTATTAAGCAGTTTTAATTAAAAAGACGAATTTAAAGCCAAAACAACGTTACTATGGCAATATTAATGAAGCAGGGGGATTTTATTTGATTAAAGGCACAAGAGACGTTTTTTTTCTTAAATAAGACATAAAGTGTTTAACCCTTCTCTGACTTTGGCTTTATAAACAATTGTCATTTACATTCAGTTTCGAACGATTCCAAGGCCGAATCATCTGATGTATTTGCATTTTCATAGAACAAAAAAAAATGTAAAATGAGTTGAGAAAGAAATTAAATTGACATTTTTCTTCTTTTTTAATTTTATTTATTTATTTATCTATTTTATTTATTTATTTGATTTTTTTTATTTATTTATAAATTTTATTCATTTAATTTTATTTATTTATTTATTTATTCATTTATTCATTCATTTATTCATTTATTTATTTATTTATTTATTATTTTATTTTATGTATTTATTTATATGTTTGTTTGTTTATTCATTTATTTAGTTATTATGTATTTATTTATAATTCATTGATTTATTCCTTATATCTCCAACCCAATGTAGTACGATATCAATATATCTATCATGTAACACTTATCGAAAAACTTACTTTTAAAAAAATTCAAAAAGTGTTATTAAATTAAGGAATCCACATAGGAAATTTTGTGATAACAGTAATTTTATTTCTGCCAGGAAGACACGAACAGTGGAAGGTTTGTGCTATTAACTGATTAAGACCGTTTTAAAATCATTATATACATTCCTTCCCCAAGATATATATATACTGGCATGTACTATCACAGTCCTGACTTCTTGATACAAGTGGAAATATCATGACCGGTAAGTAAAACACTCAACTCCACTCAGCTTATATTGAATTTGTATAAAATGAAACATTCAAATTCTAAATTGGCACTTAGCAACAACATGTTTGTTTGTCTCATTTAAAAGAGAATTCCAAATTAGCACAAGGCATTTCTATTTCTTTGCTGGCATTGTAATGTACATCATGTCGCTGTGTTATATATAGCATGTCACTGTGTAATATATAACATGTCACTGTGTACTACATAACATGTCACTGTGTCATATATAACATGTCACTGTGTAATATATAACATGTCACTGTGTACTACATAACATGTCACTATGTAATATATAACATGTCACTGTGTAATATATAACATGTCACTGTGTACTACATAACATGTCACTGTGTAATATATAACATGTCACTGTGTAATATATAACATGTCACTGTGTAATATATATCATGTCACTGTGTACTATATAACATGTCACTGTGTAATATATAACATGTCACTGTGTATTATATCACATGTCGCTGTGTAATATATAACATGTCACTGTGTATTATATAACATGTCGCTGTGTAATATATAACATGTCACTGTGTAATATATAACATGTCACTGTGTAATATATATCATGTCACGGTGTACTATATAACATGTCACTGTGTAATATATAACATGTCACTGTGTATTATATAACATGTCACTGTGTACTACATAACATGTCACTGTGTAATATATAACATGTCACTGTGTAATATATAACATGTCACTGTGTACTATATATCATGTCACTGTGTACTATATAACATGTCACTGTGTAATATATAACATGTAACTGTGTTATATATAACATGTCGCTGTGTAATATATAACATGTTACTGTGTAATATATAACATGTCACTGTGTAATATATAACATGTCACTGTGTACTACATAACATGTCACTGTGTAATATATAACATGTCGCTGTGTAATATATAACATGTCACTGTGTAATATATAACATGTCACTGTGTAATATATAACATGTCACTGTGTACTATATAACATGTCACTGTGTAATATATAACATGTCACTGTGTATTATATAACATGTCGCTGTGTAATATATAACATGTCACTGTGTAATATATAACATGTCACTGTGTAATATATAACATGTCGCTGTGTAATATATAACAAGTCACTGTGTAATATATAACATGTCGCTGTGTAAAATATAACATGTCGCTGTGTAATATTTAACATATCGCTGTGTAATATATAACATGTCGCTGTTTTATTTATATATAACATGTAGCTTTGTAATATATAACATGTCACTTTGTTATTTATATAACATGTCGCTGTGTAATATATAACATGTCGCTGTGTACTATATAACATGTCACTGTGTAATTTTTAACATGTCAATGTGTACTATATAACATGTCACTGTGTAATATATAACATGTCGCTGTGTAATATATATCATGTCGCTGTGTAATATATAACATGTCACTGTGTTATATATATCATGTCGCTGTGTAATATATAACATGTCACTGTGTAATATATATCATGTCGCTGTGTAATATATAACATGTCACTGTGTAATATATAACATGTCACTGTGTTATATATATCATGTCACTGTGTAATATATAACATGTCACTGTGTTATATATATCATGTCGCTGTATAATATATAACATGTCGATGTGTATTATATAACATGTCGCTGTGTAATATATAACATGTCGCTGTGTAATATATAACATGTCACTGTGTAATATATGACATGTTGCTGTGTAATATATAACATGTCACTGTGTAATATATAACAAGTCACTGTGTAATATATAACATGTCGCTGTGTAATATATAACATGTCGCTGTGTAATATTTAACATATCGCTGTGTAATATATAACAAGTCGCTGTTTTATTAATATATTACATGTAGCTTTGTAATATATAACAAGTCACTGTGTAATATATAACATGTCACTGTGTAATATATAACAAGTCACTGTCTAATATATAACATGTCACTGTGTAATATATAACATGTCACTGTGTAATATATAACATGTCGCTGTGTAATATATAACATGTCACTGTGTAATATATAACATGTCACTGTGTAATATATAACATGTCACTGTGTAATATATAACACGTCGCTGTGTAATATATAACATGTCGCTGTGTAATATATAACATGTCACTGTGTAATATATAACATGTCACTCTGTAATATATAACATGTCACTGTGTAATACATAACATGTCACTGTGTAATATATAACATGTCGCTGTGTAATATATAACATGTCACTGTGTAATATATAACATGTCACTGTGTAATATATAACATGTCACTGTGTAATATATAACATGTCACTGTGTAATATATAACAAGTCACTGTCTAATATATAACATGTCACTGTGTAATATATAACATGTCACTGTATAATATATAACATGTCGCTGTGTAATATATAACATGTCACTGTGTAATATATAACATATCACTGTGTAATATGTAAAATGTCGCTGTGTAATATATAACATGTCGCTATGTAATATTTAACATATCGCTGTGTAATATATAACATGTCGCAGTTTTATTTATATAGAAAATGTAGCTTTGTGATATATAACATGTCACTGTGTACTACATAACATGTCACTGTGTAATATATAACATGTCACTGTGTTATTTATATAACATGTCGCTGTGTAATATATAACATGTCACTGTGTAATATATAACATGTCACTGTGTTATATATAACATGTCGCTGTGTAATATATAACATGTCGCTGTGTAATATATAATATGTCACTGTGTATTATATAACATGTCACTGTGCACTATATAACATGTAGCTGTGTAATATATAACAAGTCACTGTGTAATATATAACATGTCGCTGTGTAATATATAACATGTAGCCGTGTAATATAGAACATGTCACTGTGTACTATATAACATGTCACTGTGCAATATATAACATGTCACTGTGTTATTTATATAACATGTAGCTGTGTAATATATAACATGTCACTGTGTTATATATATAACAAGACACTGTGTAATTTATAACATGTCGCTGTTTAATATATAACATGTCACTGTGTACTATATAACATGTAGCTGTGTAATATATAACATGTCACTGTGTACTATATAACATGTAGCTGTTTAATATATAACATGTCACTGTGTACTATATAACATGTAGCTGTGTAATATATAACATGTCGCTGTTTAATATATAACATGACACTGTGTACTATATAACATGTAGCTGTGTAATATATAACATGTCGCTGTTTAATATATAACATGTCACTCTGTACTATATAATATGAAGCTGTGTAATATATATCATGTCACTGTGTACTTTATAACATGTCACTGTGTAATAAATAGCATGTTACTATGTTATATATAACATGTCGCTGTGTAATATATAACATGTCGCTGTGTAATATATAACATGTCACTGTGTAATATATAACATGTCGATGTGTATTTTATAACATGTCGCTGTGTAATATATAACATGTCGCTGTGTAATATATAACATGTTGCTGTGTAATATATAACATGTCAATGTGTAATTTTTAACATGTCGCTGCGTAATATATAACATGTCGCTGTGTTATATATAACATGTCGCTGTTTAATATATAACATGTCGCTGTGTAATATATAACATGTTGCTGTATATTATATAACATGTCGATGTGTAATATATAACATGTCGCATTGTTATGTATAACATGTCGCTGTGTAATATATAACATGTCGATGTGTAATATATAACATGTCGCTGTGTAATATATAAAATGTCACTGTGTAATATATAACATGTCACTGTGTTATTTATATAACATGTAGGTGTGTAATATATAACATGTCGCTGTTTAATATATAACATGTCGCTGTGTAATATATAACATGTCGATGTGTAATATATAACATGTCGCTGTGTAATATATAAAATGTCACTGTGTAATATATAACATGTCACTGTGTTATTTATATAACATGTAGCTGTGTAATATATAACATGTCACTGTGTACTACATAACATGTCACTGTGTAATATATAACAGGTCACTGTGTTATTTATATAACATGTATCTGTGTAATATATAACATGTCACTGTGTAATATATAACAGGTCACTGTGTACTGTATAACACGTCACTGTGTAATATATAACATGTCATTGTGTTATTTATATAACATGTAGCTGTGTAAAATATAACATGTCACTGTGTTATTTATATGACATCTAGCTGTGTTATATATAACATGTCACTATGTTATTTATATAACAAGACACTGTGTAATATATAACATGTCACTGTGTTATTTATATAACATGTAGCTGTGTAATATATAACATGTCACTGTGTACTATATAACATGTCACTGTGTAATATATAACATGTCACTGTGTTATTTATATAACATGTAGCTGTGTAATATATAACATGTCACTGTGTTATTTATATAACATGTAGCTGTGTAATATATAACATGTCGCTGTTTAATATATAACATGTCGCTGTTTAATATATAACATGTCGCTGTGTCGCTGTGTAATATATAACATGTCGCTGTTTAATATATAACATGTTGCTGTGTAATATATAACATGTCGCTGTGTTATTTATATAACATGTAGCTGTGTAATATATAACATGTCACTGTGTTATTTATAAAACATGTAGCTGTGTAATATATAACATGTCACTGTGTACTATATAACATGTCGCTGTTTAATATATAACACGTCGATTTGTAATATATTACATGTCGCTGTGTTATTTATATAACATGTAGCTGTGTAATATATAACATGTCACTGTGTTATTTATATAACATGTAGCTGTGTAATATATAACATGTCGCTTTGTAATATATAACATGTCGCTGTTTAATATATAACATGTCGATGTGTAATATATAACATGTCACTGTGTTATTTATATAACATGTAGCTGTGTAATATATAACATGTCACTGTGTTCTTTATATAACATGTATCTTTGTAATATATAACATGTCACTGTGTTATTTATATAACACGTCACTGTGTAATATATAACATGTCACTGTGTTATTTATATAACATGTAGCTGTGAAATATATAACATGTCACTGTGTTATTTATATAACATGTAGCTGTGTTATATATAACATGTCACTGTGTTATTTATATAACAAGACACTGTGTAATATATAACATGTCACTGTGTTATTTATATAACATGTAGCTTTGTAATATATAACATGTCACTGTGTACTATATAACATGTCACTGTGTAATATATAACATGTCACTGTGTTATTTATATAACATGTAGCTGTGTAATATTTAACATGTCACTGTTTCATTTATATAACATGTTGCTGTGTAATATATAACATGTCACTGTGTACTATATAACATGTCACTGTGTAATATATAACATATCGCTGTGTTATATATAAAATGTCGCTGTTTAATATATAACATGTCGATGTGTAATATATAACATGTCGCTGCGTAATATATAACATGTTGATGTGTAATTTCTAACATGTCGCTGCATAATATATAACATGTCGCTGTGTTATATATAACATTTTGCTGTTTAATATATAACATGTCGCTGTGTAATATATAACATGTCGCTGTGTAATATATATTATATGTCGCTGTTTAATATATAACATGTCGATGTGTAATATATAACATGTCGATGTGTAATATATAACATGTCGCTGTGTAATATATTACATGTCGATTTGTAATATATAACATGCCGATGTGTTATAAGGAACATTTTACTATGTAATATATAACATGTCGCTGTGTAATATATAACATGTCACTGTGTAATATATATTATATGTTGCTGTTTAATATATAACATGTCGATGTGTAATATATAACATGTCGCTGTGTAATATATAACATGTCGCTGTGTAATATATAACATGTCACTGTGTAATATATAACATGTCGATGTGTAATATATAACATGTCGCTGTGTTATAAGGAACATTTTACTATGTAATATATACCTTGTCGCTGTGTAATATATGCCATGTCGCTGTTTTAGATATCACATGTTGCTGTGTAATATATAACATGTCGATGTGTAATATATAACATGTCACTGTGTAATATATAACATGTCGATGTGTAATATATAACATGCCGATGTGTTATAAGGAACATTTTACTATGTAATATATACCTTGTCGCTGTGTAATATATGCCATGTCGCTGTGTTAGATATCACATGTTGCTGTGTAATATATAACATGTCGCTGTGTAAGATGTACATGCCTCTGTGTAATATTTAACATGTCACTGTGTAGTATGGAACATTTTGCTGTGTAATATATAACCTGTCCTAACTGTGTCGCTAATAACCTTGATCGTTGTTTTGTAGTGCTAATAGTGTTATTATTACCATTATTTGTTTTCTGTTTATTTTTTGCTGATGCTAACCCTAGCCTTAACCCCGGAATGACGCTGTTTTTACGAAACTTCGGTGTTAACATCTGTGATTCAAGATGTAATGAAAATTTCCCTTTCCCGCGTCTTGTCGGTATAGCGGGAAAGGGTTGTCTTTACAGTGCGTGAATATCACGTGGTAAGGTATTTATCCAATCAGAAGTAGTTTGTTAGTCAGGTGATTAAGTCAATAGTCAGTTTCTAGCGAGCACGGTTAGCATCAACTTTTTAGCTCGGATGAGCTATTGCGATGGTTCACCGTCCGTCGTCTGTCGCGCGTCGTGCGTCGTCCGTCGTGCGTCGTGTGTTAACTTTTTACATTTTAATCTCCTCCTCCAAAACCACTGGGCCAAATTTAATGAAACTTGGTAACCATCATGCCTGGGTGAAGCCCTTTCAGATTTACACAAATGAAGAAGTTAGTTCCCCTTGGGGCCCCATAAGGGGGAAAGAGTGAAAAACTTTAAAAATCTTCTCCTCTGAATCTAAAAGAGGTATACCTTAGTTATTTCATTTATAACATCCTTAGGTCATCTATTTTTAGATTTGCACAAATGGTAGCCATGGGGCTCAAAATGGGGAAATTGTAAGGCACTGAGTGGAAAATTGCTAAAAATTATATTTTTGTCACTATATCTTGAAAACTTATAACTTTTTGTATAGGCATGTATATTAGAATGTTGTAGATATTGACATGACGATCATTTTGATATATGGATCAAGGTCATATGTTGAAAGGTCAAGGTCACAGCTGCAAAAGAAGACTTAAATTGCTAATTATCTTGAAAACTATTAACTTTTTGTATAGGCATGTATATTAGAAAATTGTAGGTATTGCGACAACGATCATTTTGATATATGATTCAAGGTCATATATTGAAAGGTCAAGTTCACAGCTGCAAAAAAAGACTTAAATTGCTAATTATCTTGAAAAAAATTAACTTTTTGTATAGGCATGTATATTAGAATATTGTAGGTATTGCAACAACGATCATTTTGATATATGATTCAAGGTCATATATTGAAAGGTCAAGTTCACAGCTGCAAAAAAAGACTTAAATTGCTAATTATCTTGAAAACTATTAAATTTTTGTATAGGCATGTATATAAGAATATTGTAGGTATTGCAAAAATAATCATTATGATATAGAGTTCAAGGTCATATGTTGAAAGGTCAAGGCCACAGCTGCAAAAGAAGACTGAAATTGCTAATTATCTGAAAAACTAATAACTTTTTGTATAGGCATGTATATTAGAATATTGTAGGTATTACGACAACGATCTTTTGAGATATGGTTCAAGGTTATATCTTCAAAGGTCAAGGTCATATCAACATAGGAATACTAAGATTATTAATTATCTTAAAAGCTAATAATTTCATGCATAGGCATGTATATTGGAATATTATAGGTATTGACATGACAATGATATATGGTTCAAGGTCATATATGTTGAAAGATCAAGGACATAGCTGCATGAGTATACTGAAATTAATTAATGATTTGGAAATTATTCATTGCACTACAGTTATTTCATGCATATTATATAAGCTTCTTATGAATGAAATGTGAGTGGATATATTTCTGATTAAGTTTTGTGGGATTTGAACTTGAGAAAACTTTTAAAGTTTCTGTACGTAATATATTGTCTATTGCACTTTGCAAACAATATTGGACATATCTTCAGGTGAGCGTTAAGGCCCATGGGCCTCTTGTTATTATAATTATAAAACATATCTTTTTTATAGGACGAAATCCACCTCCTGCACTTAGAAAGGCGCAGAACCGGTAATGGACACAGGGTACGGAGATTTTCCCACAGGGTTTTATTTCTGAAGTTTCCCGGGCGTCGCGTTCTTTCTGAAAGTGCATTTCATTTATCTTTATAGCTCAGCTCGTATATAACATGTTATTGTACTGTAATATTACGTTATTTACTCTGTCAATACTCTATAGGCAATAAATGCTCGCTTATTGCAGTCATAGTATTTGTTGTGTTCTAGGGGGGTATATAAATGAAGTATAGGAGAAACTAATTGTTCCTTACATAAAAGTGCATCATATGGTTCGAAAAGAGAAATATACTTCAATAGTATAAAGCATAAAAGCGTTATTAGTACATTTTCTTATCTGCAATAACTAAGGTAAGTTCAAACATGACCAAAACTGTTCATTAATAGTCCCAAAAACATGTTTGTGCGTACTAATATATATATATATATATATAATTTTTATTTTTATTTTTTTGTAGCACATCCTAGTAGCATAGCTTTTTTATTTGAAATAAAAAAAAGTTGTTTAGCAAATTATTACCTTATTTGTGTCACCTGACAATTTATAATCCTTGCTTATTGTTTGTAACAATTTACAAATCTATTACTTTTCATTTTGTAGATTTATTTTTCATGACTTGCGTGTGCTCAGGGGTAAGGGTAAGATTGCGTGTGCTCAGGGGTAAGGGTAAGATTGCGTGTGCTCAGGGGTAAGGGTAAGATTGCGTGTGCTCAGGGGTAAGGGTAAGATTGGGTGTGGTCAGGGGTAAGGGTCAGATTGCGTGTACTCAGGGGTAAGGGTAAGATTGGGTGATGGCCTTATGACACAAGATAACGTTGCACTGAAAATTTAGAACAGATATATCACAAGATTTAAACGATCTTCCAAACACAGATAGTGTGTTTCGGATGACATTTTGTACACAGCCTGTCTGCTTAAAAATTTTATTAAAAATTAAAACAGAAAAAACTGTATAATTGGATTTTATTTATCTATTTATGTATTTTTTTACCTTCTTCATGTAGATTTGCGACCTTTTCATGTCATACTAACGTAGTTCTAGAAGTTGTACTGTGTTTAAGTGTTTTCCACTCACAGCTTTGCGACATCTTGCGCGGCAATACTTCCGTTTCTGTTAAAGGTACACACGGCTAACAGGGATTTCCATAGAATGATGTCACGTGGTTTGATTAAATGTTGGGTAACGTACCGTACGTAATGCGCATGTACGTATTCACTTTGACTACTTATACCGTTCATAGTGTTCGGGCAAGGACACGCGGGCGAACGCTGTTACTATGGTTAAATTGTTCGCCTTATATTCAAGATGGCGTCCGCCGAACAAAGTTTGGAGGAAATGTTTTTAAAAATTCTGAAACTAACAACATGCATTTAATTTATATTGTAGCAAGTATATTGTAATTTTCTAGAATGGATTTGAAAGATTGAAATTGTCAAAACGTGTTTAGTATGTCCGATTTAATTTAGATTTTGTTTTTTTTGTTTTGTTTTTTTTTTTCGCCAGTAGTGTCCGAGTCTAAACTCTAAGGGAAATACTATTGATAAAGCATCTGGGTGATTATGGTGACTACGATTTAATGTAATTGCTCGCGTCGATTCAAATTGTTCGCGCGATCGCAGTAGAAAGCCCTCGGCATGTTGAACACGCCTATGGACGGTAATATATGTTTTAGATACGACAATTTGTAGAAAATCTTGTCATATCACTATATAGATGTTAAATTTGAATGGTACACTATCTATGACGTCATGAGGATAACCACGAGAGTAAAATAATATATATTCCAAATTTATATTTTTGAATTAGATATATTTTTACATATTAAAACGTTACTGCATGTCTCTGTTCTACTGACTTCATGCCTATTGCCATAACTAAATTTAAAAAAAATGTTTTAATGGGATTTGTTTGTTAAAAAACTTCACATTACTAGTTAATATCCGGTATGTCTTGTCTTCGAATCTGTCACGTCACAACACTACAAAATATTAAGTTTAGTTTATCTCGCTCAGCCTGTTTCATTCGCTTCTAGTTGTAAGCATCCTCTGTAGCGGCACAGGTTGCCTACTCTTTTTCGAACTCTACAGAGGTGTCTTTAGCGTGCACTGAGACACGGGACCTCGGTTTTAAGTCGCATCCGAAAGACCATTCTGGTAATAAGCTTTTTACGGCTCTAGTATGGGCAGAAGATGAAAATCATCCTTACAAAATTTTCAAGTTCCTGAATGAGGTTTGAAC
The DNA here is from genome assembly GCA_029721355.1 of Tegillarca granosa. Taxonomy (NCBI): domain Eukaryota; kingdom Metazoa; phylum Mollusca; class Bivalvia; order Arcoida; family Arcidae; genus Tegillarca; species Tegillarca granosa. Next base: position 3,202,969 of record CM056612.1, on the reverse strand, counting down.
CCACAACCATTTACTGTGACAGTCGTAGACAGTACCACACCATGTCCGCGCATAATATCCGATATTAAAGGTACATCGGGTATTGCTCTGTGTATTAAGTATTGAATGCTTACCCGCAAACCACCAGAACGCAAAGATCTGTTTACGCAGCAATTAGAAAAGAAAAAACACGACGTAAGCTAGAAAAAAGTTGTTTACTTTACATATATAACTTAATGATGAAAGTTTTTTAAATACAACCTGATGTTTTTGGTTTACAATAGGTATTGAAATCGATCCCGAGTTTGGTTCCGGTTGCCTGAAGAGTTTGAAGATCTTCATTCGACAGTGTGGGTGCTCTGGAATAAACCACGGAACCTTCAAAGAACCAGTTCTCGGTAACTCTTCCACAATAGTAGGCCAGGATATAGTTACCATTAACGGCATAGTCCAAGATCCTCCACTCGGATGATGCCTTTTGTCCTATCTGTGAACTAGTGTAGTTAAGCAGGCCCCCTTTGTCTGGGTCGGTCTGCTCGACTGTCTCATTAACTTCCCGGTGTACTATGCCGCCATTGATAGCGCGGACGTCAAACTTCTCATTTGCTCTATAGAGAGTGTAAATAGACAGGACTGGAAATTGAATGATAGCTGGTGATCTGACAATCAAAGCAATCGTAGAGCGGATTCTTACCCATGACGATGTACCAAGATTCCGTTTAGCTGGTCTAGAGTGAAATCTTTGACGTATGTTGGTGGGGGTCTACAAACAACCGGGGGATTTGGTGGTACAAGCGGGAGACAATCATGTTCCGTCGACACACATTCCATAAAATCGTCAAAAATCTTATCTTCATATGAATACAAACATCTAAACATACAGGTCTGGTTTGATTCTCCGCATTCAGTGATACAAAATAAAGCTGATCGGCAGTTATGATCTTCCATACAGTTTTTAGACTGGTCAAAACAGTTCATCAGCATACACGGAATGTTTGGTTCAGTGGCGTTACAAACCATAACACAAAATAAAATCACCAACACAGTGATATGTGCCATTTTAGTAATGATCTCCATTGTATAACTAGGATAAGACGACTTATCTTAGGTGTCAATCATAGTTCATATTATCATTGAAACTATTCTTGATCTATTAAATTTCGTTATTTATAAATGATATAGAGAGCGCTGCGATGCTTGAAAGCTCGCGAAATAAGCTTTTTAGACCGATATCGTGTACGGAGACCAGTTGAAAATGAGTAGTCCTTCAAGTTTTGTTTTTGGTGCAAGTGCATAAGGTCACTTCCGAGTGCGTGTGGGAAAAAAACGGAAGTGAAAATTTTTTTTTCAAAATCGCATATTTACAATTATTTACGGAAATGTCAACGACAACATAATTGTCTATCAAAAAATAACTTTCGTCATGAGATTTGTTTATAAAATGTTACGGAAGCAAGCGATTCATGACGAATGTCAATCCTGTTGACAAAAGAACTTGGCATATACCCAATATGACGTCAGGGATGATGAAGGTCAAAGGTTAAAAGTGTGACCGTCATGAATTTCAACAGATTAGTGGCCGATAATCTGCCAATGATCGCGTTTTAAAACTGTTCACTGAGATATGATAAAAATAATCAGAAAACCAAATTAACGCTCAAAACATACTGCTTTAACTTTTCACAAGATATTTTCTGAAATTTGCATAACAATGACTTTCGTAGTGAGCAGATCATCATCAATCACTCCTTATGGACAAGACTCAATGTTTCCGAACCGTAAATCCACCGTACCTAAGATTATGCCTAAAATTTAAGGTGTTAATATGAGACAGAGATAACCTTTTATCATTGACTTACCTGAAATAGTCGTCATTTGGGGTAAAAAAGTACTTCCAACGATCAATAGAAAAAGTATGTAAGTGTAAATCCAGGAAAATTGTTTTGATTATGGCGGGAATGTGACGTCATCATTACATCATATTGTCACATGGCACAAATTCACTAAAAAAATTTTCAGTGTGGTTTGTTTTTAAATGATTATTTTTTAATTTATTTATTATTTATTTATTTATTTATTTATTTATTTATTTATTTATTTATTTACTAATTTATTTATTTATTCATTTATTGTTTCTACCAAACTATTGTTAAATGAAATATCATAATCATTAACAGAAAGAGAATTTAGCATAGCCATGATATAGCAAAGCAGCAGTATGCCTCACGTTCTCATGCATATTGGTGTACATATTACTGTCATCTTAATAGAAAAAAATTCAAGTTAGCAACATAACTTACTGCAATTTACTGCAACTCCCACTTTCTTCTGTCACAGAGGAGTTCAAGGTCACAAAAGTCAAGCAGGTGATGATGCTACGAGAAAGTCAGTGGAGCCCAGGTGGGAGTCAACACTGGTCTGAAATGGAGGCAGACAAAGCCGTCAATGATGCAGAGGCCAAACTTAGACAGAGTGACCTGGTGAAGACAACTACTTCGGGTAGGTTAGGGCTTGGATGTGTTACAAGAGCCAAGTTGGAGGGCTGCATCACTTGCAGAGAAAGGAAAATGGTTCAGAGTGAAGTCCGGTCAGCAGAAGAGGAAGCCAGACAGACAGCAGCAGTGTCTAGAAGAAACAGGGAAGATGGTTGAAATGGGAAGGGATCCAAGCAAGAAATGTGACGTGGAACGATATGATGAAGATGAACCAGCACAGAATAGGATTTCTCCTACGCTCTGTATATGACGTGTTGCCAACTCCTACAAATCTGCAGACCTGGAAACTCACAGAAGACCCGAGTTGCAAGCTATGCGGCAAGCCAGCGAACTTGGTGCACATCCTGTCTTCCTGTAGGGCAGCTCTTACGGATGGAAGATACAGATGGCGTCACGACAAGGTAGATCTCAAAAAGCAGCTGAAATTCCCACCAGACATTGCCATAACAACCCAAAGTCTCTATGGAAAACCTTTAGTGCTCTGGGCATCACTGGAATGACCAGGAGACGGGCGATAGCAGATATCTGCTGGCAAGCAGAAGCAGCCTCCCAATGGTTATGAAGAGAGAGCAGCGATGGCAGCTAACAAGTCCTTGGCCGAGACCTTTATCACCTCGGTCGGCGCACCTCTGGAGGATGTTGTGGACAGCGCCGAAACATCCGATGAAAGAGACCTCCACCTGACGAAGGATTGGAGCAATGGGCAGAAACCATTGTGCATAGGTAAACACGGAACAATTTTTTTTTCCTATCCTTATTCGGATAATTCAAAAGTCCTTTAATTTCAAAGTATATTTCCCTGATGTTCAAAGTTTGAACTGATATTCAAAAACAATATGGCTTCAAAAGTAGACTAATTTCATTGCACAAGACAGACGTATTTTTTAAATAAAAATTGCATAGTAGTTCGATGATATTGTAACTCTCCCTAGTGGGTGGTATATACTGAAATCATTTAATTAAAGACTTTCGAACCTTTTAACGCATGTTTTTCATTTGTTCCGTGTTTTCTGAAATTTTAACTAAACTGAATTTAATGTATAATGCAGTTTTAATTTTTGGTTAAAAAAATCTCTACAAGAGTTTGTAACAGTTCTTGATGGAAACACAGACTACCATGTTTTTATTTTTCTGTTTGAGTTAGAAAATACAGTATTTATTGACAATAGTCTAGCTTATACTACAGTAAGCCTGTTCTGTGTGAGACATCCTTTACATCCCAAAATCACATCTTTAGGACCTTTTACATAACAGGTCGTTTGTTTCAGACAACATATCAAACAGTGTTACAAGCATTAAATAAATTCTGGAGTGAAAAACATTTCAACATTCAGGTCGAAGCACCACCTATCAATAACCAGACATAGTTTGCCTCTCCAGCTAAAACTTACCGGATGGCTAGCGACAAACGTACCAAAAATGTCCTTGATAGAATAAACCATTAAACGGTACAATTTTTCCTCAAGGACTTTCCAAAGTAGAACAATTTATCGCCAGACATTGCCACTTCAGCTATTCATAAAACTTAAGGGCTATGCTTAACATGATTTCAATAATCATTAAGCATTCTAAATTTGACTATAGTCATTATTTGTTTATAATGGAATTATTCCATTTTATTTCTTTGGACTTTCTTATTTTTTTTTAAACGATTAGTTGCTAAGTTTGGAAATTTATGGATTTCAATGCCTCTCATGATACGCAAAGTTTGTATCTTACCAGTGCATATCCCGCTGTGCGAGAATCCTCCAGAAAATTTACAGTCAAATCCATTTGATTTGGTGATTTCAATGAGCTGAAACATTTTACATTGCGACGTTGTCTTTTATAAGCAATTGACATCTTTACGTAGTCTTATTCAATTTATAAAATGAAATATTTATAAGAATCTTAATTCATCAACAAAAACGTTCATTTACCAATTTACTGCGCCCTTTATATAGACTGTGCCTACAATCATATAACATGTGACATAAGTGGTGTGTACTTGTAGTGTTACTTTGACGTAAGGGGCGTGTACTTGTAATGTTACTTTGACGTAAGCGGCGTGAACTTGTAGTGTTACTTTAACGTAAGCGGCGTGTACTTGTAGTGTTACTCTGACGTAAGCGGCGTGTATTGTAGTGTAACTTCAACGTAAGCGGCGTGTACTTGTAGTGTTACTTTTACGTAAGCGGCGTGTACCTGTAGTGTTACTCTGACGTAAGCGGCGTGTACTTGTAGTGTTACTCTGACGTAAGCGGCGTGTACTTGAAGTGTTACTTTTACGTAAGCGGCTTGTACTTGTACTGTTACTCTGACGTAAGCGGCGTGTATTGTAGTGTTACTTTTACGTTAGCGGCGTGTACTTGTAGTGTTACTTTTACGTAAGCGGCGTGTACTTGTACTGTTACTCTGACGTAAGCGGCGTGTACTTGTAGTGTTACTTTTACGTAAGCGGTGTGTACTTGTAGTGTTACTTTTACGTAAGCGACGTGTACTTGTAGTGTTACTCTGACGTAAGCGGCGTGTACTTGTAGTGTTACTTTTACGTAAGCGGCGTGTACTTGTAGTGTTACTTTTACGTAAGCGACGTGTACTTGTAGTGTTACTCTGACGTAAGCGGCGTGTACTTGTAGTGTTACTTTTACGTAAGCGGCGTGTATTTGTATGTTACTTTTACGTAAGCGGCGTGTACTTGTAGTGTTACTTTTACGTAAGCGGCGTGTCCTTTTAGTGTTACTCTGACGTAAGCGGCGTGTACTTGTAGTGTTACTTTTACGTAAGCGGCGTGTACTTGTAGTGTTACTTTTACGTAAGCGACGTGTACTTGTAGTGTTACTCTGACGTAAGCGGCGTGTACTTGTAGTGTTACTTTTACGTAAGCGGCGTGTACTTGTACTGTTACTCTGACGTAAGCGGCGTGTACTTGTACTGTTACTTTTACGTAAGCGGTGTGTACTTGTAGTGTTACTTTTACGTAAGCGACGTGTACTTGTAGTGTTACTCTGACGTAAGCGGCGTGTACTTGTAGTGTTACTTTTACGTAAGCGGCTTGTACTTGTACTGTTACTCTGACGTAAGCGGCGTGTACTTGTTGTGTTACTTTTACGTAAGCGGCGTGTACTTGTAGTGTTACTTTTACGTAAGCGGCGTGTACCTGTAGTGTTACTCTGACGTAAGCGGCGTGTACTTGTAGTGTTACTCTGACGTAAGCGGCGTGTACTTGAAGTGTTACTTTTACGTAAGCGGCTTGTACTTGTACTGTTACTCTGACGTAAGCGGCGTGTATTGTAGTGTTACTTTTACGTTAGCGGCGTGTACTTGTAGTGTTACTTTTACGTAAGCGGCGTGTACCTGTAGTGTTACTCTGACGTAAGCGGCGTGTACTTGTACTGTTACTCTGACGTAAGCGGCGTGTACTTGTAGTGTTACTCTGACGTAAGCGGCGTGTATTGTAGTGTTACTTTTACGTAAGCGGCTTGTGCATCTATTTTTCTCTGAGTTAATACATAAATAAATCTTTCTTGTCTTGTTACAAAATCTATTATTGCTTACTGTGAGTTTCTGAACTTGTACCTTATCCAGAGTAAATACATCCTATGGTAAAGCCAACAGAATGAAATGTAGTCCATCCCGGAATCTAGCCACTATTCTTGACATGATATTTATCCTGAAAAACATTACATCTGTATTTGTAATATTATGGGGAATTGTGGTCGAATAGTCTAAATTGCAAGCTTCTGGGTGTCAGTGTTTCTCATTGTCTAGGTTCAAAGATCGACGGTTTACAACGGGTATTCGGTTTCTTCTACCGTTCCTGCACTTGCTCCCTCAAAATATAAGTGAGGAAATCCTGACTTTTAGAAACCACCATAACTGAACTCTACTAAATTGAGGTGAAATGTAAAATCAAAGTTGTAAAATGTATTAAAAAAATTTGTGAAAGAAATTAAAGTTGTCAATGTGAAATTAAAGTTGTAAAATTTTGAAATTAAAGATGTAAAATGTGAGTTTGTGAAATTAAAGTTGTAAAATGTAAAGTAAAGATGTGAAATGAAATTTAAGTTGTAAATTGTGAAATTAAAGATGTAAATTGTGAAATTATAGTTGTAAATTGTAAAATTAAAGTTGTAAATTGTGAAATTAAAGTTGTAAAATTAGAATTGAAGTTGTGAAATTTGAAATTAATCCTGGAATTTTGAAATAATAGTTGTAAATTAAAAAAAATAAAGTTAAAAGTGAAATTCAAGCTGTAAAATAAAAATTTAAAGTTGTAAATTGTGAAATTAAGGTTTTGAAATGTGAAATCAAAGTTGTGAAATGTGAAATTAAAATTTGAAATGTGAGATTTTAGTTGTTAACCGTGAAATTTATTTATTGATATTTTATTCATTTTTTTTTTAATTTTTTACTGATATCAAGCAGATATTCAACCCAGTGTAGCACAATTTCAATACACCTATCAAATAACACTCATCGAATAAATTAATTTTTGAAAAAACTTTACTTTGAATTTATATAGAACGGTTTTCGAAAACGTTTTAAGCACAAATTCCTCGGAATGAGACTGTTTTACAGATTCTCGGCTGATTCCGTAGTTTTTACGGAAACTCGGAAGTAAATGTTGTGATTTCAGATGTAATGCAAAATAATTGTTCCTTACATAGGAGTGCATCATATGATTCGCAAAGACAAATATACATTAATAGTTCAAAGCATAAAAGCGTTATTAGTACATTTTCTTATCTCAAAGTACTTTTTCGAGTTCAAACGTGAACAAAAACTGATCACTATAATCCCCAAAACAAGTTTGTGCGTACTAAAATCCAATAGTATCTTTTTCAACATAACATTTACCAACATATAGAAATTACATTCTAGATTCTACATTTTTTGCATCAATAGACCTACCTAGAAACATAATTTTCGATTATAAAATTTAAAAAAAAAAATTTTAATTATTAATAAAATTCGGGTAGTATTTGTGACATCTGTTAACTCGTTAGCCTTGCTTATTGTTTGAATACTTTAACAGATGTTTCAGTTTTCATTTTATAGATATTGTTTCTAATGACGCCCGTAGAGATGGAGGTGGGGGTCGGGTTGGGCGGGGTCCTTAATACACAAGATAACGTTGCACTGAAAATTAAACTAACAAATGTCAAAAGATTTAAACGACCTTCCAAACAGAGATGGTATAGTTCCGATGATATTATGTATTTTTTCCACAGCTACAGAAAAGAAAAGAAAAAAAAAGAAAAGAAAAACTGTATAATTGGATTCTATTTATGTGTTTTGTGACCCTCGTTCATGTAGATATGCGACCTTTTCATGTCATACTAACGAAGTTCTAGAAGTTGTGTTTGAGTGCTTTCAACTCACAGCTTTGCAACATCTCGCGCTGCTGTTAAAAGTAAACTTGGCTTTCAAGAATTTCTGAAAAATGGTGTCACATGACATTTGATAATGTTAGTTAACGCACTGTTACATATGGACTGTAATGTATGTTATAGAGAAACTTATCATTCAATCTAGATTTTAAATATGCCTGGTATCTATGATGTCATCAGGATCAAAACAAAAGTGAAATAATATATATTGCTAGTTTGTATTTTTAAATAGATATATTTACAAATTATAAAGTTACTGCATGGCTCTGATCTACTGATTCCATGCATATTGTCGTAATTAAATTTCAAAAACTATTTTGATGGGATTTATTGGTTAAAAATCTCACATTACTAGTTCATTTCCGGTTTGTCTCGTCTTCGATCTCTGACGTCACAAGTCGCGTATTGCTCCGCGAAATGTCGCATGGCTGTAATTGAAAAACATTCAACTTCCGGAACTACGTTGGTATGATATGGAAAGGTCGAAAATCTACATGTACGAAAGTCACCATACAAAAATAAAATCGATTTATACCATTTTTTGCGCGGTGGGGGAGGGGGGTTTAACAACTGGAGCAATTTACTTTGTGTTCAAATATTTACAACAATCATCACTTCATAAATAAAAACTATTTATATCAAGAATTCTAGCAATCTTTTAAATCTCTTGGGAAAATATTTCATACCATTTCAATATGAATTTGTCGTTATTAATGAAGACAAACAGACTATTTTCATATAAAAAGGAAACAGTTTGTCTACTTCTGAATTTGTCAATGATGTAATCAATACTTCCAATAGGTTATACAAGTCGCTCAAATCCTGTCGAAAATTGTTTATTATTGAAATTTGAAATAATTTCAGAAGAATTATCCGAATATAAATCATTTGGGACAATATTGTCCGGGTATTTTAATAAATTACAATTTTCTCATTGACTTATCTGGTATTGTTTTGTTTTATTTCAAATAAAACTAAGTTCAATTCCTGGCTGAGTCAGACTTGGGGTTTAAAAATCCCAGTGGACGTTAATAAATTTGGTATTTCAAATCCATCCATTTATTATAATCTACCGGAAACATTGTTAGAGGGAGACAACTCCATAAAAATACAAGCTGGTAAGGTAAGTGTTACTGAACAAAATGTATAATTGTCACTACAAAATTTTAAAAGTACATCGGATATTGGGCTGTGTTTGAAGTATTTAGCGCTGACCCCCAAACCGCAAGAACGCAAGGATCTGTTTACGCAATAATTAGGAAAAAAATAATTTAAACTTTGATACAGTAATTTACTTTACATATTTTACCTAATCATGAATGATTTCTAAATACAACCTGATGTTTTTGGTTTACAATAGGTGTTGAAATCGATCCGGAGATTGGTACCGGTGACCTGAAGAGTTCGTAGATCTTTATCAGCCAGTGTGGGTGTTCTGGAATAAACCACGGAACCTTCAAAGAACCAGTTCTCGGTAACCCTCCCACAATAGTAGGCAAGGATATAGTTACCATAACCGGTATGGTCCAGAATCCTCCACTGGGTGTCCAATCTGTGAACTAGTGTAGTTAAGCAGACCCCCTTTGTCTGGGTCGGTCAGCTTCGACTGTCTCATTAACTTCCCGGTGTACTATTCCGCCTTGAATAGCGTGGACGTCAAACTTCTCATTTACCCTATACATAGTGTAAACAGACGGACTGGAAATCGGATGAAAGCTGGTGATCTGACAATCAAAGCAATCGTAGAGCGGATTCTTTACCCATGACGATGTACCACGTTCCGTTTAGATGGTCTAGACTAAAAATCTTTGACGTATGTTGGTGGGGGTCTACAAACAACCGGTGGGTTTGGCAGTACAAGCGGGATACAATTATGGTCTGTCGACACACATTTCATGAAATCGTCAAAAATCTTATCTTCATATTAATACAAACATCTAAACATACAGGTCTGGTTTGATTCTCCACATTCTGTGATACAAAATAAAGCTGATCGGCAGTTATGATCTTCCATACAGTTTTTAGACTGGTCAAAACAGTTCATAAGCATACACGGAATGTTTGGTTCAGCGCCGTTACAAACCACAACACAAAATACAATCACCAACACAGTGATATGTGCCATTTTAGTAATGATCTCGATTGTTTAACTGAAATAAGAAGACTTATCTAGAGTGTCAATCATAGTTTATATAGCATTTACGTTCAGTTTTATATTATCATTAAAACTAATCTTGATCTATTGAACTTCGTTATGTATTAATGATATTAAAACTTAAGCTATTAGTTACAGTAAACATCGATCGCTCGAACGTCGTTACAACGAAAACCCCGGATAACTCCAAGTCATCTGTCGGTCCCGACCAATTTCCCATAATAACCTATGTAAATAAACCTGAATGGCTCGAACTTGTTAACTCGAATACCCGCTCGCTCGAAATATTTTTGAAAAGTATAAAGTTAGTGAAAATGCAACTCCTTTCGCTCGAATACAATTTTTGTCAGAACGACATGTGACCCTTGTCATTGTAAACAAAACACAAACTGAAGCCATATTACATATTTCATCAAAAGTAATAGAGTTGAACGAAACAAAGAGGTTACCTTTTAGAGCTACTTGGTATTATTCATTAACCTAATAAGAAAGTGCTTGGTCTGTTCAGTTTTTTAAACTCTTAATTAATCCGATTACGACACACCGGAGCGTTTGATCGGTTAAGTCGATGGCGCTTGATAACTGCACAGAGATTCTGTAATTTTCATGTCACTGCAGTATGCACGGTAATGCGTATTGTCGTTATTTTCTGTGATTAAAATGCCCGGTAGTAAACTGTGTATTGTTATTCTCTAGGAAATAAGTAAGTTAAGTATGGAACCGCCATAAATTTCATCAGAAAAGTGGACGATAATCTGCCAATGGTCGCGTTTTAAAACCGTTCTCTGAGAGATGATCAAAATAATTATAAACCCAAATAGACGCTTTAAACATAATTGTAATCTACTGCATCAGCTTTGATTTTTCACAATATTTTTTCTGAATTTTGCATTAAAATGACTGGACGTAGTGAGCAGATCATCATCAATCACCCCTTATGTAGATGATTCAATGTTTCCGATCCGTAAATCGACCGTATCGAAGATTATGCCGAAATATTTAAGGTGTTAATATTAGACAGAGGTAACCTTTAATCATTGACTTATCTGAACAAATCGTCAATTGGGGTTAAAAAGTACTTCTAAACAATTAATAGAAATCGTATGTAAGTGTAAAGCCAGGGAGATTGTTTTGATTATGGCGGGAATGTGACGTCATCATTACATTATAGTGTCACATGTTACAAATTCACGGAATAAATTTTTCCTTGTGATTTGGGATTTTTAAATGACTAATTTTTATTCATTTATATTATTTTATTTTTTGCTTCTACTGAGGTATTATTTTTCCGCTAGTATAAAATGAAATATCATTATCATTAACAGAAACAGAATTTAGCATAGCCATGATATATCATGTCTCACGTTCTCATGCAGTTTAGTGTAAATATAACTGTCATCATAATAGCAACATGACTTACTGCAATTAATACGGAACAAAATCTTTTTCCTATCCTTATTCGGAAAATTAAAAGTCCTTAAAATTCAAAGAATATATCTCTCATGTTCAAAGTTTGAACTAATTTCCAAAATACAATATGGTTTCAAAAGTAGACTTATTTCATTGCACAAGACAGACGTATTTTTTAAAAAAAATCCCATAGTAATTCGATGATATTGTAACTCTGCCTAGTTGTATGATACTGAAATCATTTAATTAAAGACGAAGCTTTTGAACTTTTAACGTAAGCACGTTATTTATTTGATCCGTGTTTTCTGACTTTTTACTGAACAGGTCGTTTGTTTCAGACAACACATCAGAAAGTATTACAAGCATTAAATAAAATCTGGAGTGAACAACATTTTAACATTCAGGTCGAAGCACCACCTATCAATAACCAGACATAGTTTGCCTCTCCAGCTAACACCTATCGGATGGCTAAAAGACAAACGTACCAAAAATGTCAATGATAGAATAAACCTTCGAAAGGTACAATTTTTCCTCCAGGACTTTCCCAAGTAAAACAATTTATCGCAAGACATTGCTACTTGAGCTATTCTTAACATTTAAGGACTATACTGAACATGATTTCAATTATTATAAACATTCTAAAGTTGATATAGTCATTTTTGTTTATGATGGAATTATTCCATTTAATTTGTTTGGAATTTCTTATTCTTTTTAAAACGATAAATTGCTGAGTGGGGAACTTTATGGATTTCAATGCCTCTCGTGAACACGCAAGGTTTGAATCTTACCAGTGAACATCCCGCTGTTAGAGAATTCTTCAGAAAATTGACAGTCAAATCTATTTGTTTGGGGTTTTCAATAAGCTCAAAAATTTTACATTACGACGTTGTCTTTTATCAGCCATTGACATCTTTACGTAGTCTTATTCAATTTGTAAAATGAAATAATTATTAGAATCTTAAATCATCAACAATATGATAAACCTTCAGTAGTGACAAAAAAGCGCATTTAACAATTTATTGCGCCTTTTATATAGGCTGTGCCTACAATCATTACATTTGACACAAGTGGTAGTGTTACTTTGACGTAAGCGGCGTGTACTTTTAATGTCACTTTGACGTAATCGGCTTGTACATCTAGTGTTACTTTGACGTAAGCGGCGTGTACTTGTAGTGGTACTTTGACGTAAGCGGCGCTTGCGGATGTCAATGTTTCTCATTGTCTAGGTTCAAAGGTCGACGGTTTGCTACGGGCATTATGGTTTTCTCTACCATTCCTGTTCTTACCCCCTCAAAATATAAGTGAGTTAATCTTGACTTATCGAAACCAGCATTACTGAACTTTACTGAAATTAGGAGTGAAATGTGAAATCAAAGTTGTAAAATATGAATTTAAAATCTGTGAAAGAAATTAAAGTTATAAATGTGAAACATAAGGTGTAAAATGTGAAATTAAATTTGTGAAATGACAAATTAAAGTTGTAAAATGTAAAATTCAAGTTAAAAGTGAAATTCAAGCTGTAAAATGGGGAAAAAAAGTTGTTAATTGTGATATAAAGGTTCTGAATCAAAGTTGTGAAATGTGAAATCAAAGTTGTGAAATGTGAATTAAAATTTGTGACAGAAATTAAAGTTGTAAATGTGAAATAGAAGTTGTAAAATGTGAAATTCAATTTGTGAAATGTCAAATTAAAGTTGTAAAATGTAAAATTCAAGTTATTTATAAAATAATAGTTGTTAATTGTAAAATTAATGTTAAAAGTGAAATTCAAGCTGTAAAATGAAAAAGAAAGTTGTATATTGTGATATAAAGGTTCTGAATCAAAGTTGTGAAATGTGAAATCAAAGTTGTGAAATGTTATTTTTCAGTTGTTAAATGTAAAATTTATTTATTCATTTATTTATTTTTATTTATTTATTTATTTATTTATTTATTTGTTGATTTTTATTTATTTATTTATTTTATTGATTTTTATTTATTTATTTATCTATTTATGTATTTATTTATTGATAGATGTATTCCTGTTATCAAGCAGATATTCAATCCATTGTAGCACAATATCAATACAACAATCACATTACACTTCTCGAATAAATGAATTTTAAAAAATTCTAAAAGTGTTATATGGTCTTTGAATTTTTATGGAGCGGTTTTCGAAAACCTTTTTCGCGCAAAATTTCCGGAATTACGTAGTTTTTACAGAAACCCGGCGGTAAATGTGATTCTAGTTGAATGGAAATAATTTTTCCTTTCATAAGAGTGCATCATATGGTTTGAAAAGAGAAATAAACTTTAATAGTACAAAGCATTAAAGCATTATTAATACTTTTTCCTATCTAAAAGTACTGTAGCAAGTTTGAACGTGACCAAAACTGATCACTTTAGTCCCTAAAACAAGTTTGTTCGTATTTAAATAGATAATTATCTTTTTCAGTTTAACGCTAACCCATATATAGAAATTACATGTCTAGATTCTAAAGTTTTTGCCTCATCAGACCATCCAAGAAACATAATGTTTTATTTTGAAATAAAAAATTGTTTAAGAAATTATTACTTACTTCAGATGATATTTGTAACACTGGTTAACTTATAAGCCTTGTTTAAGTTCAATTTACAAATCTGTTTCATTTTTCATTTTATAGATTATGTTTTTCATGACTTCCGTGTTATTATTCAGTAGCGATGGGGTTGGGTCAGATTGGGCGGGGTCCTTATTACACAAGATAACGTTGTACTGAAATTTTACACTGACATGTCAAAGATTTAAACGACTATTGAAATACAGGTACGGTTCGGATGACATTTTTTATTTCTCCCACAACCTGAAGGGTTGAAAATTTTATCGAAATCAAATAAAAAAACAATTAAAAAAATAAAAAAAATAAGAAAAGAAAAGAAAAACTGTATTATTATTGGATTCTATTTATGCATTCTGTTACCCTCGTTAATGTAGATTTGCGACCTTTTTATGTCATAATAACGTAGTTTCATAAGTTGTGTGTGATTGTTTTCCAATAACAGCTTTCCGACATCTTGCGCTGCAATACTTCCGTTTCTGTTAAAGTAAGCTCGGCTTGCAAAAAATTCTGAAAAAAGGTGTCAAGTGACATTTGATAATGTTGGTAAAAATCTGTTACATATGGATGGTAATGTATCTTGTAGAGAACCTGATCATTCTATCTAGATTTTAAATTTGACTGGTATCTATGACGTCATAAGGATAAACACAAAAGTAAAATTTTATATATTGCAAGTTTGTATTTTTGAAATAGATATATTTACAAAATAAAACGTTTCAGCATGGTTCTTATCTACTGATTTCATGCCTATTGGTGTAATGATATTTCTAAAATTATTTTAATGGGATTTATTGGTTAAAAAATCTCACATTACTAGTTTATATCTGGTTTTTCTTGTCTTCGATCCCTGACGTCACAAGTTGCGTATTGCACTGCGAGACATCGCATGGCTGTAATTGGAAAACACTCAACTTTTGTAACTACGCTAGTCAGTCAATGTCAGTTTGAAGGCTCAATTAAGGAAAATGCATGTCGCTGGATGACTGCACAAAATTACAGAAATATGAAAATTTAACCGATATTTGTAATTGTGTGATCATAGTCACATATATTTGTGCATAATATTAAGACAATATTTGGATGCATCAATGTTCTGTATGAACAGAGACTGCACCATAAATATATCAAAATGCCTGAATTTGGATGGTCGCAGTTATAGATACAGTTAAGAAACGCAGAACATTATTATTTTAGAATAAATAACGATATATCTAGTATATATATAATATCTATATAATATCTAAATATCTAATCGATATATCTATAATAATAATAATAATATTTCTTGTTTTGATATCCCGGTGGTCTTGAAGTTTAATTAGCATTTTTCCAATGCATATTGTTTTTTTACCGAGCATGGGGGGTGAAAACCAATTGTCGCAACAAAAACATTAACAAGTGTTATGTAACTCATGTAGATACTATAACGAAAAACACAATTTCAGATCAAAAATAAGTAATGCTGTTATCTGTCATTTATTACACTTTAATTAAACGGTGATAAAAATGGCCGGTTGTCACCAATAACTTGAGTCAGGCTTATCATTTCCTAAAATGAATGTTGTCTCTGTTAAGTTTTTAACAAGCGTGATCGACAGTATAGCCAACAACAACAGTATTGACAGATTTTTATTTTATTGCGAATTAGACAACGGTGTCCACTCCTAATCGATACCAATTAAAAATACCGTCTGTCATGATATATATAGATTCTTTCAAGAAAGATCTTAAATTTTATCATCCGTTATATTAACATCCGTTATAATCAAAACCCTTCATAAAGAATCTTCATCAAAAAAAATTATGGATATATATAGATTTTTTCAAGAAAGATCTTAAATTTTATCATCCGTTATATTAACATCCGTTATATTAACATCCGTTATAATCAAAAGCCTTCATAAAGAATCTTCATCAAAAAAAATTATGGATGGTAAGCTTTGTTCTTCACCGTATTACGTCGTATATAAGTTTAAATGCGGGAATATTTGGTTTGTACATGCAAGAAGTTCATAGTTTTATAGCAATAAGTACAGTATGGTATGCTGAGTTTACTGAATTATTTCTCAGTCTTACAAAAGGAGGATGTTTTAGCTGTACTAGAAATATTCTATTTTACATAATTACAAGGCCCAGAATAGATTCAATCATTATAAATACTTAGTAAGCGGTAAAGTGGTAAACTTCAACGCTTAATAATGGTTTCTCCTGCAATTCTGCGTGCAAATGAATAATAACGGATGTTAATAAATTCGTGTCTTTTTGACAAAGTGATTATCCTTTGCCTAACTAACAATATTTGACAGATATTTTAATAATGAATTATAACAAAAATATAAATAGTATATTTTGACAATTTTCTTGTTTTTCACGACAGTAAATATTTTTATTACCTTTGGTAATGCATACTGATGCCTAAAGATCTTAAAAATTTCTGTAGAAGTTATATTTAGGCCAAAAGAAAATATTTGCATTTTACTAGATATATAAACATTGTTCTATGCTTCCTTATCTTAATAAAGGGTTGTTACTTTCAAAAAATCTCGTCTACAAAATTTTTAATATCGAAGATTAAAGAACCAGTACTGTAAAAATAAACATTCTTTCAGAGAAGCAGTTGTAAACGAAACTGCTTTTTCATTCTGGAAAGGTTTCAACATTCATTAACAAGCAAGGTCATTTCTTTAAGCAAAATTAAACTGTTGGTAAGTTCATTGTCACCTGATTAAACATCCATTTACCTTTATAAACGTCAAAAGCTTAGCTTTAAAAAAGGAACAAGCACTCTAAACATTGAGCTAAGGTAGTGGTACTTGGTCCTAATAGTGCATTAAACACACTGTGGATCAAATTGTACCTTATTCTGTTAGGAGCATAATGCACACTTTCCAGGTCTGTTGGCATTTTTCTCTTTTTAAAAGGATTCACATTTATATTACTGCCTTGTTAGCAATTTATGTGTTAAATTTGGTATGCTTACGTAAGTACATTTGATGAGTTCTTAATATTATTGAAATGTATCTGTTCAATGACAAAAACTCATTAAATGCACTTACGTAAACATTCATTGGGTTTAGAGAATAATAGAGATTCAGTTATGTCATTAACTTCCGTAACTTTTATAAAAGTATAAATTTTCAGTTGAAACTGGCAGAGTCGATGTTTGTCGCAATAGTTGAGTTGCTTGCAAATGCTTTTTTTTATTTTTAATTATTGATCTATTTTATTTATTTTACATTTTTATGCCAAAACTTGTTAAATGTTTTAGTTCAAATTATGTTAAACATCCGATATGAAGTAACAGTTGGTCATAATTGGACTTAAAGTCTTTGAATGTTTAATTCATGTTATAAGTGACTTGTTTTCTTTATGTATTGATTGGACTGACAATTAAACATAATTTCATGATCAAGAAGTTGCTTTCCTATGTATTGAAATCTTAAAAAAAAACTAAAGGATCAGTTTATCAGAATGACATAATCAAGATGGCTTCTGTTGTTGCCTCCTCTGTTGATATACAGTGCAAGTGAAATATTTAAATTAACGCGACAGGATTGCTACAGCAAAACTCTATTTTAAAAACTAAATCAAAACAACTTGCATCTTCATGCATTGTTAATTTACAATTTATAAACTGTTACTTTAACATCCGTTATCATGACGTAAGAGGTCATTTAAAATAGCATTTGGAATATTATTGGAGAAAGTCGTGTGGAAAATTTTATTATTTTTGAAATCTAGAAACCTAACACTTTCAAATTAACACCAGTCCTACAAATGACTTTTCAACCTTCAACTTTTCAATTTTCAACCCTCTGTAAAATTAATTGGGCCTTTAATTGTGACATTGACTGTAGTATGACATAAAAAGGTAAAATATCTACATTTACGAGAGTCGCCATACAAAATTAGAATCTATTAATACAGTTAATGGTGCGGTGGGGGTAGACAACTGGAGAAATTTCCTTAGTGTTCAAATATTTACGATCAATCGTCATAGTATAATTAAACAAACATACCAGTCCTTGTTCAAATCACAATCCCAAAAACAAAGTAAAAACTTTGAACACTGGCAAAATTACTTATACACGTAAACTTCCATCACGAAAGTGAGGCCGGGTGCTTCGGAAGGGTAAGCATCTCCTGTCTAGCTAGCTACATCCGTCACGTGCAAGTCAATTTTGAGAATGAAAGGAACAAAGAACTATGGTAAATCAAATATATCCAGAATAAGTTTGGATACAGTGACTACATACTTATCAACAATATTGTGATGACGGCCATAAAACCATTTAAGGGCCTTGTTTAGCCTAGGCTCCAAATATTCTTGCGTCAACAATTTAATTGTAAGCAATTTGCTTCGTTGCAAAAATTACCCATAGTGGGAACAAGCTCTACCGTACCGTATTAATTGTGAAACATATACACCATGCGCAGGAGAAGCAGGGATATTCCTGCAAAGAAACGGAAAGTTGACAACAGAAAAATTGAAGTCATCACGTTAGTCGTATAGCTTCAGATGAAACCTTTCGTGGGTGTCATAATTGAGGTATAAGTCAAAAAATGAAGCAGAACATACATGGAGAATCTGTCGTGTCTTTTATTTCAAGCTCACTTGGGTAGATGACATACACATGTTCTCCAACTTTGGGATTATTTATAGATAGAACGTCATCTATAAATCTGTATGTGTAGTTGAATGATTTAGCGACAGTCTTTTCTCCAGATTTGACAAGGTTCTGTAAAAATTCTGATTCATATGAATTAAAAAACAAATCAGCAAGCAAAGTTGCACGATTTGTGCCAATTGTTTGTTGAAAGATTATTTTGCCAAACACAACGAATATGTTGTCTATCAACTCTAACATTTTGCTGATGGTATCTTCAGTATATTTTTGTTTGCAGTCTGTATGTTGTTTTACGAAATAACCTGAATCTAAACTAAAATAAACTATTTATATCAAGAATTCTAGCGCTCTTTCAAATCTCTTGGGAAATCTTTCATACCATTTGAAAATGACTTTGTCGTTATTAATACAGACAAACAGTCTATTTTCAGATAAAAAGGAAACAGTTTGTCTAATTCTGTATTTGTCACTAATGTAATCAATACTCCCAATTTTTATACAAGTCACTCAAATCCTGTCGAAAGTTGTTCATTATTAAAATTTGAAATATTTTAAAAGAATTATTCAAAATAAAATAAAATAACAACAGATGGCCCGAGCATTTAAATTCATTACAATTTCTCATTAAATAATTGAGTATTGTTTTATCTTGCCAAAGAAAACTAAGCAAGAGTGATGGAGTTCAATCCCTGTCTGAGTCAGACTTCGAGTTTAAAGATCCGAGTGGACGTTAATAAATCTCAGTATGTAGAAAGAAATTTCACGACAATTTGGTATTTCAAAACCATTCCCGAACCTTTTTTTCAATAATTCATAATGGGGTCTAACGGGAACATTTTTAGAGGAAGACAACTCCATAAGAAAACAAGCTGGCAAAGTAAGTTTTACTGAAAAAAAAATGTATTATTATCGCTACAAAATATTAAAAGTGCATTGGATATTGTGCTGTGTTTGAAGCATTCAGCGAGAAAATATTAATTATTAATTATTATTTAAATATTAAAAAATTGTAAAATATTTTGAATTCCACATCAAAGGTTTTAAATTCATAATTTACTGTAAAGATATATTTTTCTTCAAAGAGTACGTTCAACCTGTTTACAGCGTTGGTATTTATAATTTAAAAAAAAAAACATAATTTTACTAGGAATACAGTTCTTGGCTTTAATATATAACCTAATTATTAACGATTTTTAAATACAACCTGATGTTTTTGGTTTACAATAGGTGTTGAAATCGATCCCGAGTTTGGTACCGGTGGCTTGAAGAGTTTGTAGATCTTTATCAGCCAGTGTGGGTGTTCTTGAATAAACCACGGAACCTTCAAAGAACCAGTTCTCGGTAACCCTCCCACAATAGTAGGCCAGGATATAGTTACCATTACGGCATAGTCCAAGATCCTCCACTGGGAAGACGCCTTGTGTCCCATCTGTGAACTAGTGTAGTTAAGCAGACCCCCTTTGTCTGGGTCTGTCTGCTCGACTGTCTCATTAACTTCCCGGTGTACTATGCCGCCTTGAATAGCGTGGACGTCAAACTTCTCATTTACCCTATACATAATGTAAATAGACGGACTTGAAATCGGATGAAAGCTGGTGATCTGACAATCAAAGCAATCGTAGAGCGGATTTTTACCCATGACGATGTACCAAGATCCGTTTAGGTGGTCTAGAGTGAAATCTTTGACGTATGTTGGTGGGGGTCTACAAACAACCGGCGGGTTTGGCGGTTCAAGCGTAATACAATTGTGATCTGTCGACACACATTTCATAAAATCGTCAAAAATCTTATCTTCATATGAATACAAACATCTAAACATACAGGTCTGGTTTGATTCTCCACATTCAGTGATACAGAATAAAGCTGATCGGCAGTTATGATCTTCCATACAGTTTTTAGACTGGTCAAAACAGTTCATAAGCATACACGGAATGTTTGGTCCAGCGGCATTACAAACCACAACACAAAATAATATCACCAACACACAGATATGTGCCATTTTAGTAAGTGATTCCGATTGTATTACTGGAATTCTTACCTAGAAATCTTATCTGTATTGTCAATCGTAGTTTATATAACATTTATGTTTGAGAGTTCTATATTATCACTGACACTAATCTTGGTCTATTGAATTTAGTTATGTACAAAGTACATTTAAACTCTAACTATTAGTTATTAATAGAGTGCGCAGCTATACATGCAGAGAAGGTCCAAGCTTGCGAAGCGAGACTTTTATATATCGTGTACGGATAGCATTTAAAAATGAGTAGTCCAAGTTTTGTTTTTATTGCTTGCAAATTACGAGGTCATCTGGGGAAAAAAAGGAAGTGATTTTTTTTAAATCGCTTATTTACAATTATTACGGAAATGTTAACGACAACATTATTGTCTATAAAAAATAATTCCTTCATGAGATTTACAAACTCACAATGTCATTTGTTTCTGAAAATTTTACGGAAATAAGCGAATTATATCGCGTGCCAATCTTGTTACAAAAGAACTTGGCAGATACCCAATATGACGTCATGAACAATGAAGGTCATAGGTTAAAATTGGACCGTCATGAGTTCAACAGAACAGTGAACGATGAATCTTCTTATTGTCGCGTTTCTTTTTAAAACTGTTCATTTAAGAATTGAATTTCACTTTTTACGTTGTTATCGGGGTGTAACAACGTGAAAATAATTACAAATTGTGTAAAACTGCGTACACCCCGATAACAACGTAAAAAGTGAAATTCAGTTCTTATAATTACAAACCCGAAATTAAACAGTTATTTAAGCTGAACTACATTTCTGAACTGATGAGCTGATTTTCCGAAAATCGATGAACATTACAACGTCCCGGCGTAATAATACATTAAATGTTACCATTAAAAGACGATAAAATGTCTTGTAAAAACTGAAAAAGGTTTAAAATTGATATCTTTATTCATTTTCTTGTTAATTTCAGTCAGCATATAAATGATATTAAAATTAAATTCTTTGATAAAGAAGGTACTATATTATGTCTCGTGACAACACATTTACCAACAACAACGTACGACTATTATACGTTTGTAGGACACGCGTGTCGACTTACATGTTGACTTTTCCCATAAAAAAAGACAGCTGAATGAACAGTGTTTAAGAAACCGTGGAACCAAATAATGAAATGGAATTAATGTTTTCTTGGTTGAAAGCGATTTTTTGACAACTATGGGCAGGGAGCGAGACAAAGGGATTTCGTTTAATGATGACACCGGTGGTAGCTGTAATGGCTGATCATAGACATGTGGAGGTAAACAAGCGGTAGGGGGTGCATTAGACTGGACGTTACCCGAGAGGGTATCACTGATATTTTTCTTCTGTGAACAGAACAGTCCCTACTATAGCTGTAAACTGAGGCCTCGTTTCTGTGGCCTGACATAAGCATGATGATGCGTCACTGAAATTCAGCATCACTCAGCAAAGAAATGGCTGTAGCTCTCGGACGATGTGCAGTGTATTCTTGACTCCAATTATAATTTTTGATATTTTTTGCATAAATTCGGAAAACAGGCATTTAGAAATTGGTTGAGGTGTGTTATAAAATTTATTTGACTTTGAATTTTTAAGGGGTGCACAAAAGGGATTCTCTGCGACTGGATTACAAAGAGATAAAAATAAATTTCATAAATAAATATAAAATTTAATAGTCTTGAATATTTTGGTGAAAAAATATCAGAACATGTCAAATTGAATAACTTTTTGCAGAATTTTAATCTAAAAAAATTGAAGTATTTCAATGTTTCTAATATTTCTGGAATATTTGCCGATCTCGAAGACATTCCCAATTGTTTGCAATTTGAAAATAACTTCTATTCATAGAACTCAAAGATGGGTAATCACCGAAACTTGTCAAAAGTAGTTCCGGTAGAAAACGTTGTTATTGGAAAATAACAACGTCATTTGACAAGAAAACGACCAATGAAATTGCTCTAAATCGTGTAACAACGTGAAGTTTGTAATTATTGAGAGATGATAAAAATAATTAGAAACCCAAATGAACGCTTAAACCATGTAATCTACTGGATCAACATTAACTTTTCACCAGATATATTTCTGAATTTCTGAATAAGCAGGTCATCATCAATCACTCCAATGGAAATGAATCAATGTTTCCGACCCGTAATCTACCGTATCTAAAATAATGCCGAAAATTTAAGGTGTTAATATCAGATAGAGATTACCTTTTATCATTGATTTACCTAAACAAATCGTCATTTGGGATTTGAACAAGTACCTCTAAACAATCAACAGAAATCGTAGGTAAGTCTAAATCTTGTAAGATTATTTTGATTATGGCGGGAATGTGACTTCATCATAGTGTCACATGGCACAAATCAACTGAATTTTTTTTCCTTGTGATGTTTTTAAATGACTATTATTTATTTTATTTATTTATTTATTTATTTGTTATTTATTTATTCATTTATTTATTTATTATTATTTATTTATTTTTCTTTCTACTAAAGTATTATGAAATAAAATATCGTAAGCATTAACAGAAAGAGAATTTAGCATAGCCATGATATTGAATAATAGCAGTATGCCTCACGTTCACATGCATATTGGTCTGAGTATAACTGTCATCATAATAGAAAAAATTCAAGTTAGCAACATGACTTACTGCAATTAACACGGAACAAAATCTTTTTCCTATCCCTATTCGGAAAATTCAAAAATCCTTATATATCAAAGTATATTTCTCTGATGTTCAAAGTCTGAACAGATTTTCAAAAACAATGCATATTGGTGTACATATTACTATTAGGTTTCAAGGTATATTTCTCTGATGCTCAACTTTGCATTTGGACTTTAAACTCATTTTCAAAAGTCAACTCATTTCCTTGCGCAAGACACGTATTAAAAGTCGCATAGTAATTAGATGATATTGTAACTCTCATCAGTGGTATTATACTGAGACCATTTAATTAAAGACAGTCGAAGCTTCTTTAATCTATATAACCTAAGTATGTTATTTATTTATTCCAGTGTTTTCTGCAATTTCAACTAAACTCAGTTGTTTGTATAATGTTGTTACGATTTTAGAGTTTTTTTAGTTAAAAATGCAATATTCTGGCTTATACTACATTATGCCTGTTCTGTATGAGACATCCTTTACATCCAAAAATCCCATCTTTGGGACTTTTTACAGAGCAGGTCGATTTGCGTAAGGCAAGACATCAGACGGTATCACAAACATTAAATAAAGTCTGGGGTGAAAAACATTCCAACATTGAGGTCAAAGCACCATCTATTAATAGCAGATATAGTTTGCCTCTCTAGCTGACACCTACTCGTTGGCTAGAGACAAACGTACCAGAAATATCCATGATAGAAGAAAACCATCAAAGTATAATTTTTCTCCAAGGACCTTTACCAAGTGGAACAATTTGTTGCCAGACATTGCTACTTTAGCCATTCATAACACTCGAAGACCATGATAAACATGCTTCCAATAACAAAAAACATTCTCAATCTGATATAGTCATTTTTCTATTATAACAGACTTATTCAGATTTTCTAATCTTTAAATAACTATCAGTTGCTGAGTGCGCCAATTAACAGATGACAGTTCTTCTTGTGAACACGCTAGGTTTGAATCTTACAAGTGCACACCCTGGTGTGAGAGAATCCTTCAGAAAATTTACAGACAAATATATTTGATTGGGGATTTAAATAAGCTAAAAGTTTACATTTGCGGCTTTTTCTTTTATAAGTAATTGGCATCTTTATGAAGTCTAATTAAATTTGTGAATGAAATAATTATTAAAATCAGAAATTGTTTAGAAATAATTATAATAAACCATCATGAGCGGCAAAAATGTGCATAAAACAATTTGCTGCGCCCTCTACATAGGCTGTGCCTACAATCATATTACCGACTAGCTAATTGAAAAGTCGCGTATTTTTTTTTTGTTTTTTTTTTTGTTTTTTGTTTTTTTTTTTTTTTTTTGGGGGGGGGGCGGGGTCCTTCCGGTATGACTGCGTAGTACAACCTCAACCGGTTTGGACGCTGGCAAAAGCTTTTAAATAAGGGTCATTTTAGAATGGAATATTGGCTGTCATAGGAAGAGTGCCAGAAATCAAGTAAAAAGAGAACCTCTAAAAGATATTCGACACCGCTTTTGAGTCACGAGAAGTAAAATAAAACACACATACCAGTCCATGTCCAAATCACATTACGAACAACATAGTAAAAACTTTAAAAGCTCGCAAAATTAGTTATACAAGTGAACGTCCATCAAGGAAGTGAAGCCGGGTGCTCAGGAAGGGTAAGCACCTCCTGTCTAGCTAGCTTCACCCGTCACCTGCAAGTCAATTTTGAGAATGAAAGGAACAAAGAACTATGGTAAATCAAATATATCCAGTATAATTTTGGATACAGTGACTACATACTTCTCAGAATATTGTTATGACGGCCTGTAAAACTATTTAAGGGCCTTGATTAGCCTAAGATTGCAATATTCTTGCGTCAACAATTGTAAGCAATTTGCTTCGTTGTAGAAAGCCACCATAGTCGGAACAAGCTCTACCATAACGTATTAATTGTGTAACATATGCACCATACGCAGGAGAAGCAGGGATATTACTGCAAAGAAACGGATAGTTGACAATAGAAAAATTGAAGTCATCACGTGTGTCGTATAGCTTCAGATGTGACTTTTCGTGGGTGTCATAATTGAGGTATAAGTCCAAATATGAAGCAGAACATTGTGAATTCAACATGAATAACTATATTCAGAGTCAATTAGCAGGTCATTCAGTTCAGAATCAATCAGCAGGTTATTCAGGTCAGAGTCAATCAGCAGGTTATTCAGGTCAGAGTAATAAGTAGGTTATTCAGGTCAGAGTAATAAGCAGGTTATTCAGGTCAGAATCAATCAGCAAGTTATACAGGTCAGAG